>JANHFO010003539.1:0-14586 GCA_032468095.1 Pareas carinatus | reverse complement strand
GAGAGCTAATAAGCTCGAAATGGTCCATCCTAGTCTTCCTTGATTTTTAACTACATGTCAGCAAAAATCATTTAACATATATATATATATATATATATATATAAAGTATACCAGAATTGTAGTGCATTGTTATTGAAGTAAACCATAAAATGAATCCAGGTTTGATAAAATTGTGCTTTCTAAATCTGATATCTCATTAACTTTGTAATTTTTTCTAATGTAGCATTGAAGAGACCTTATTAATTCACAACTCAGTTGTTATGTTGTATTGAGTTTTACACTGTTGCACAATTAATATGTTGACAGCTAAGATTAAATATATAACAAGTTATTTTTCAGCTTCTGATTTGGCCCTGTAAATAAATGCAGGAAGGCTAGCTTTGAGGAGTATTCAATGTTTTTGATTAATGATGGCACTTATCTTTCCCAAAATATTACGCCAGAAGAGTGTAACTTTATCCATAACCACCATAAATAAAAAAGATCCTTTTTTTGACAATCTTGTTAACATTTCAAAGAATAATTCAGACATACATATACACACACCAGCCTAACAGGAACCAAATACCAATGGTGCATGATCTTCCATTGCATTTCTTGCATTGAAGCTGAAATGAAACTGCCCAGATTCCATATTTCTGCCAATTGGACTTCTTTATACAACTACCAAGATCAATTGTTCCTTTTTACTTGCCCTAAATAATGAAGTATTAAATTCATCAAATTGATATATGGCCTTGTTGAATCTCTAATATTTTTATTGCTCAAAAGAGATTTAATTTGATAACAGAAGAGCCATAGTAACTTATCACCTATTACCGTAATTGCCCATTCTTATCTTTTATTAAAAGGCTTCCTATTATTATAAAAAAAAATCGTTTAAAAGATTATATTATCTTCTTAAATATAAAGAAATCCTATACAGATAAACATTTTTTTTAAATTCAGATGAATTAACAGAAACATACTCTGCAAAATATCATATCAAACAGAGTGTTGTAATTACTAAGTGATTAGACAACTATGAAATAAGTAAGACTACTTTAAAGTAATCAACTTAATCAAACAAGGGTAGTCTAATATGAAAAAGCAGCCTTGAATTTCAATTATTTTACCAAATCAAAAACTATGTATCCAGCTGGATACAGATTTCCTCCAGAAGTATAATATTCAGATGGGGGAGGGGGAGAAAGCATCACATGCAATTCTTATTTATTTGAAGTATAAATGATGGGTTAAGGCAGAACCTTTGCAAAAAAGGGCCAAAGTACAAATATGCTATATAAAGGAGACCTCAAGAGAATAGGTCCACACGTTTAAATACTTGGGAGCATTTTTCCATCTGAAAGAAATCTGGAGGAGAATCATCGTGATTATGTCAACGAGATAACAGGAAGATCTGCAACAGCCCCTCAAGCGACTTGTTTTTATGAAAGGATGTGAACTGGAAGCCTTGACATTTTCTAAGCTAAAAACTTTGCCAAGCATCATATGGAGCTCAGGTAGAGTTCTATGCAGGGACAAACTCTCTGGACATTATTTCTGAAGTCTGTATTTGCTGCACTCAGAGCCGTTATTTAAAGCAAATGGACGAATGAATGAATGAATAAATAAATAAATAAATAAATAAATGCATGAATGTGGGAATATCTTCTCAGGTTAGAGATGGGGATGAGCAAAATTAAAATTAGGCCATGGAAACTGATGTTAAACTATTGGCTAAAGCTCCATATGAATCTTGAGAAATGATCATACCAAACATAAACTTCTGAAAAATTAAACGATATTGTGTTCCAGACAGAAGTAAATAGCTTGGCACATGGAAGCAGGACCTGGGTGATAAAAGGTTTTTGGAGAAGTGGCTAACTATCTCCCCATTCTTATATTACCCAATAAAAGATGACTAGGTATAGTACTTTGCCTTCAGAATTATTACAGGAAATATATTCTATCCTACAAGACATTTCTTTGACCATGTGAAACTGGGAAGAACAAAACGATCCAGTTTGTGTTACTTTGCTACAATATTGATAGGGACATTTGCAACACTTTTGTTAGCCCCAGAGACCCAAAACACCTTTATATGATCATACTTTTTCAGATTTCAATTTATGTACAATTAAATTATAGCAAAATATTGTCCGGTGACAGTGCAAATGAGACTCCAATTTATGCATGTGAGGTTCCAGCTGATAAAAAGTGTCCCAGAATGATAGCGTGCATTTTTATTCTATAAATGAATCCTGGTTTAGTAGATTTCAGGTCTGCCGGACAAAATCAGGTGGATCCATGTTTTCCTCAAATTTCAGGCAATAACAGTTTTTGTCACTCACTCTAAACCAGCGTTTTTCTAACTTGGCAACTTTAAGATCTGTGGACTTCAACTCCCACAATTTCCTAGTGAACATGTTGTTTATAAAACTTTTAAATAAAAAAACAAACATGTTGACTGGGGAATTCTGTGAGTTAAAGTCCACAAATCTTAAAGTTGCCAAGTTTGAAAAACACTGGTCTACACAGTAGTACTTTTAGTAGTGTATGTATTACATTTTGCATTTAGTGAATACAGATGGTCTTCGCTTAACAATGTGATTGAGATTAGAATTTCCATTACTAAGCGATCCAGTGGTAAAACATAATGTCATAGGACCATATTGTTTAGTGACAGCAATCCCAGAATCCCTGTTGTGGTCGCTAAGTGACACCCTCACATGACTGCAACTTGCGACTTCCTGCTGCCCTCTAACAAGCAGTCAATGGGGAACCCAGCAGGAAGTTGCAGGTTCAGAGCAGCTTTCAAGCAGTAGATAGATAGATAAATGTTATCGAGTGTGTCCGGGTGGAGCAGGGGATCCTACACCGCCTTGCAATTGCAGTTGCACTCGGCGTGGGATGAGGGGGAATCAGTCTCGGCGTGGGAGGAGGGGGAATCAGCAAACACACACTATAGTGTACAAATCCCTGAGGATGAATAGAGGGATCTTCAGGAGAAAAAACTTTCAGCAAAACCCACTTAGTGGAGTGACTTGCAACCTTCCCTACCAGCTTCCTTGTTGATCTTGCTTGTGGGAAACCAGCAGGGAAGGTTGCAAATGGTGACTATGTGACCATGGCTAGTTGCAACCATTGTAAGTGTGACCCAATTGCCAAGCCTTCAAATTGCAATCACAGGATCACAGGAGTGCTTCGACGGCCAGAACTTCAAAGACCAGTAATAAATATCTCTCTTTCAGCACTATCATAGCTTTGAATGACCCCTGAATGAGAACTAGCTGCAGTACTTATTCTTTATGGCATTTATCAAAAACTTGAAAATGCTCAAAGAATAAGAAAATGCTTGAGGAAACATCTAAATAAATATTAGCTTATTGAGTCAATGGATAGCGAAAGGAGAATCAATGTAGAAAGAGCACAGCTTTATCTAAAATCACTCTGCCTAATAAAATGTGATATTATGTAAAAAATTTATTATTTTATTTTGAGATTTTGTTAAGGCCATTCAACTCAAACAGTGTGACTCTGGGCTGCATACAACATTAAATACAATAAATGAAAAGGAAGATAAAACAAAAAAAACCATATACATAATAAACAAACAACATATAAGCATAAAGCACACAACAAAACAACCACAGGTGCATTTGTACATTAATCAGGTGTTCTCCCAAGGGCTCTGGACTTCAAGTAACATTTGATTTTTAGTGACCTTGAACTCCAAGAAAGGGGGAAAGCAAATCAATATGTATAATTTTCCCGTTTGTTTGTTCGTTTATTTGTAAAATTTATCAGCTGCCTATCTTACCACTGAGTAAATCTTGTTTATCACATTAAACATAATCTGGTGGTAACTTTTAGAGGGTCTTTGTATTTGGCCTCCTAACTACTACAGGCTGTATCCAATTTTCATCCCTGATTTCACAAAGTAGACAGAACACAATATTTGTGAGACATTGTGAGGAGGCTGGGAGAGCAATAGAATATTAATCATAAGCAATCAAAAGTCAGACTCCAGGCCCATTGTTTGCTTATCTCAAAAACAGCAAGAAAGTTCAGCTGACAAGAAACCTGGGGGGAAAAACAATTCAAACCATTCCAAGATTTCCTCCTTAATAAGCTAAGAAATGAAGATTGACAACTCCTCATGCAATTTCCAAGATTCTGATGTTATCCTTAATACTGAGCTTATTAAGGACACCTAACGAAAATCTGTAATTCTTTTCCATGATGTTGCCCAGCAATGTGGGGATCATATGAAAAAGTTAGCAAATTTCACTGATTTCACAAACTTTGTAAATCTTCAGTTTAAAAGAATGATTTTTGAACCCCCTAAACAAAAACAAAGCCCTGTATTTATAACATACCTAAGAGGACTTTACTGCCTGCCGTTTTAGATTCATGGTTGATAAACACAGAACTGAATTCATTAACAACAGTAGTCCGTTTTCCAGATATTTGGTTTTGGAAATGCTGTTCTAAAGCAGTCTGCCATTTCACCCATGCACTAAGCAATAAAATGACCACCAGCCTCTAAATCTCCCTGCAATCTCAATTATCTGCTATATTTCTCTATATGTCTCACACATTTTTGATCATTTTTACTAATTTTCCAGGACTCTGAAACCTAATGTCATTTCCACAGATTGAAGATCTTACTTTGTTATCCCAGGGTGAATATGTCAGAGAATGAAGAAGTCTACTGTGTATATAGAAGAACATCACACCCTTGACTATATACACAAATTAATATACTCATCTTCATCATATTGAGTCTTAATAATCTTTTCCATACAAGGATAACTTTCTTCTATAGCTCTCCTTTGACCAATGCCTTTCAGGCATATGGAGTTATTACAGATTCCTCTATTTCTCATGAGCCTAACTGTTTTCTTCCAACTTCTAATGTATTTTTTCTGTTGAAATACTCTTTTTTCCTCTTGATCTATCCAGTTTCCAGATTCAGTCACTTTCTTCTGTTCTTTGTATTTAATGCGATACTAAGCATTAAAATCAATAAATATTTCGCAGCCATGAGCCTGCCGCTGAGAGGACCTATTTTCTGATTCTTTTCTCCTTGACTTCTCACTTTGAGATTCTCAAAAGATTCTCAACTTCCTTTCTTGGCAGTTGCAAGGTCAACAGACAAATTCAGGTTCAGCCAGGGAGTCCTCAAGGTAACGAGCACCAGATCTGTAAAGAGTGCGATAACTAATAACCAGAGCCTCAAAATAGCCTCAAAAATATACAGACATTTCTTTACTTACAAACAGATCATGTTCCAAGAGGCTGTTTGTAAGACTGTTTTGTTTGCAACTCAAACAAAATGTGTGCCGTACAGACCTTGCCTTGCATGGGCAGTGGTCCACTGGGTTTGGGTGGTGGCAGGAAGAGGAGCGGAGGGCGGGTGAACGTGGGAGTTGATTTCCAGCATGCTGCATAAATATACAGTGCAACAGAAGTTGTCAGTTTCCTTCCTTCTCACAAGTTCCTTTCTCACCTTCTCCTGCTGCTGCCCAGGACTTCCTAAGATGCTATCATTTTTGGTGGGTGAGACCTGTGCTGTGTCTGTCAGGTTGAGAAAGAGTAAGAAGGGGTTGGTTTCCAGTGAACTAGATAGGTATTTTGCCAGTACTACCAAAACTGTCTGCCTTCTCCCAACTTCCGGGTGTGGACAGGTTTGTTCATATTGGCAAAAGTCCCCAACTCAAAAGTTTACTAACAGAGCAATGTCTGCATTGTTAACCACTACAGCTTTTGCAACATTTGTATTATTCTTTTCTACAGTGTCAGTTAGGCAGTAGAAAATAGTTGCATCCAACCTTTGTTGTTTCTGAATAGTTTTCAAGAGGAAAGTGCAAGGTAACATGTTCATGAATCACAGTACAGGTAGTTCGCCATTTGTGATGATTTGCTCAGCGACCGTTCGAAGTTATGGTGGTGCTGAACAAAGGATAACACAGGGTGCTGGACAAAGGGACCCATAGCCAAAGTTGCAGCTGCTGCAGTGCCCCCGATGACCAAATTTGGCCACTTGGCCATCTGCCCATACTCAAGACTCCCCCACCTGTCTATCTCCTCTCCATCTATGGGCCCCCGAATGCTCTGTATTCCACCACCCCACCTGACTTCTGCCATTTTCTTGGACCTGATGAGGCATACCTGGCCTGGCCTTTCATGCTAAAAGGTTCTCTTACACTACGCTGCAGGACTGGGCTGGGGTTGGGCTTCCTGTTGTACAACTGATCTGGGGATGCTGCTTATTTCTTACGGCAACCCTGCCTAGAAACCAGGAGAATGGGAGCTCTAATCCTCCCCTTAGACGTGAAAGCTTAGGCCATGCCTGTATCCGGTTATATTATCAAATTAAAGGAAGCTCTTTAGATCAGTAAACTGGGTCTTCCTAGATACAGAGGTAGTGCTGAAGCTCTTCTCTCAGATTGCTGAGAGAAACAGTCAAAACTATTTTTTAAGTCATGCAGCTCCTTTGCAGTTTCTATCATCTATGGAATTCAAACATTTGGTCTATTTAAGAAACACTTTAAAATAAATCTTCCTTTCCCCATGTCTAACACATCTACCCAGCTAGTGTCTTCTTCAATTTCTTCTTTTGGCATCTTGTTTTCTTTCCAGTTAGCTAAACATAATAATACTTCTAGATTGTGAATTATATTCACATTAATTATTCCCATCATTGAGCTACAGTGCTACTCAAAAACGTTTGAGAATTGATTTATGATCCTGAAAGCTGGCAGGATGATTTCAAGTTTAGAATCTGACAACCCAAATAAGCTATTCAAATTTATTAGCAACCAGTAATGATATGCCAACATGCTAAACTTTGCAAATTTCATTTTAACAAATAGTTTCTGCCTCAAAAATGTATAATACATGATGACAAGCAAATGGTACATCAGTTTTCTAAGCAATTATTCAACAGATCAAATTCATTCATATGAAAGCCCAATATTTTAAAAAATATTGTTCTACATGCAAAAGGGCTCACCACAAATAAGATGCAATAGTTAACTAGCATTTCATCATGCCATTGTTTATCATATTGCTTTTTGAAATTTCAGAGTAAAGACAAATCCAAAGGGATCAGTTAAACAATGCAACCATATCCCTAAGGAAGAGTCATGAATATGTTAGCTATATATTCTGAACGGCTAGCAATTCAGTGCAATTTTTCATGCCTAAATATATACTATATGGTCATTTCACCACATCTACTTTCAAACATTACCCTTATCTATTTTCAACTCATTTATTTTTTCTGAGGTTCCCCTTGAGATGTGGATGGCCTTCACTATGCTGCTATGTAGAAGAGCTATGAAGGCCTGGCTTTTCACCGAGGTCTTTGGCAAGGGAGAGAGAAATACTTCCCTTCATCAGGCTTGCCATCTTTATTTTTTGTTTTATTGATTTTATGGTGATTTCTGTAATTGTTGCAAGCTGCCCAAGTCATTGAGTCAGGCAGCATACAAATTTAATGGCAGTTCCAATAGTAATTCCAAAACATCTGGATATTAAATATTATTATTATTATTAATATTATTAATATTAAATATTATTTAATATTATTGTTAATCAGAAAGTCAGCCAGAAATTTAAACTGGGTTTGTCATTCTTATCCACTTAGTGCGTCCTTTCAAAGGATCTAGGATTGGCAATGTTGCAGGATGTAAGCTGTTCCAAATAAAGCTGCCTTTTGCAATTGACTGATGGAAATTTTGTCAATACCGATAAAGTTCAAGTTGTGCTCCAGATGTTTTGGAATTACTATTGGAACTGCCATCGCTTTGTTTAGTCATAGTCCTTCTACTTCTATTAGCAAGTCTTTATATTTTGTGATTTTCTCCAGTTTTTCTCTTTTCTTCTGCTGTCTCTAAATATTACAATGTCCACTATCCAGATTGTTTTGCCATTCTTAATAATTGTTAAGTCTGGAGTGTTGTGTGGCAGGTGCTTATCTAAAGCACCAGACTAGTTTAGCTTCTTCTTTTTCTTATTATGGTTGGTCGCACAATCAGTTGGATGTTAGGATTTGGCATTTTTGTTCACCTACTTAGTCCTTCCCAAGAGCGTAGATAGGCACTTTTATTATTTTTGGTAGACAAGCTGAATCCAAACTATCTTTATTCAAAAGTAACAATTTTAAAAGACAGCACAAATTCCAGAATTCATCTTCATTTCAGGGAAATGAAAGAGCATATAGCCTAACATCCAGACCAAAGACTGTTCATTCATCAAGTTCGGAAACAGTACAAGCATATATCAGAAATCAATAAATTATGCTTAAGAATCAATAGTTCCAACTAGGACCAATTGTCATATTTTTTTAAAAAATACATGCTTGATATTTCCAATCTGTTTCTATACCATTAATTTTTGTTTAACCTTTCTTTAAGCATATGTTCCACTACTTGACTTCCTTGAACATAGGGAACACATTTAAAGGCAATTGACATATGCAAGCCTCAACTTGCCCTGTTTGCTGCAAAGTGCCAAGGTCTTATAACTGAGGTAAAACTACAAGCGTTTTCAACAATTATTTCCATTTCTCTCTATTACATGCGTCCTTAATTACAAATACCCTTCTGTTGTACATTTCTTTCCATTACCCTCCCTAGAAATGCAAACACATAAGGAGAACTATAAATTCTTTTCAACATTTATAACAAGAAAACATTATGCCCTTCTCAATTTTTATCTACTTACTTCCCTGTTGGTATACAGGTGAATATTATTTTAAGACACTTCCTTTAAACCAGTGGTCATCAACCTGTTGGACGTCAGGGACCACTAAATTTGTAATTTTAAATCCCATGGACCACTAATACGATTTTTTTTTAAATACACACATTTGTAAAATAATGATCAGAGAACTTTCATTTTATTAATATAAAAGGCACCTACTGAATATAACAAAATTTGAAAAGCTTATTTAAATATAACAAAATCATAAATGCTTATTTACCGTATTTTTCGCGCCATAAGACGCACTTTTCCCTCCCAAAAAAGTGGGGGGCAAGTGTATGCATCTTATGGAGCGAATACAACCAAAAAGCGTGGGAGATCGCTCCGTGGGGTGCTCCAAAGTCCGGAGATCGGCCTGCAAGCTGAACTGGAGGCTTCCCAGCACCCAGTGGAGCGATCTCCGCGCACTCGCGGGGTGCCGGGAAGCCTCCAATTCGGCTTGCAGGCTGATCTCCGGACTTTGGAGCACCCCGCAGAGCGATCTCTGCACACCCGCATTTCAAATGAGAGGCCTCTGGGCGCCATGCGTCTTATGGTCCGGTGCGTCCAATGGTGCGAAAAATACGGTATTTCTGCAAACATGAGTATATACTATTTAGATGCAGTTGTTTACAGATTCAGAATTTGAAAACATCAAACACGACAGGTGAGAAGTTTGGACACCTTTACAGTAACAAGTCCTTGGTCAGAAATAGTTTCCTAACATTTCCTGTAATCTTTCTGCTCTTGGGTCCAGATTTTTTTTCCTCATTTGCCAAACTTTTTTCCCTATTCGCGGAATTTTTCTGACACAAAAATATTTTTCTGTGGGTTTAAGATCTCCCCATAGATTTTCAGTAATATTCAAATCTAGGGACTATGAAGGTCATTCCAAAGTACAGCATTCATTTTTTCTTTTCTGTAAGCACTTCATTGTTAATTTGTAGGTTTGTCTCATATCGGTGCCTTGTTGAAAAACATTTTGATCACAGATTGCTATTTTTTTTTTTGCATACAGCTACAATTCCAAAGGTTTTTAGATGTTAGAATTTTCCTAATAAAGCAGTTCAATAGAATAATCAGGTGAAGTCTCCTTCCATGTGTACCATCAAGACAAAGCTAGAGGATCATATGTAAAAATATATTAACCTAGCTTCCTTCATTGGTCTGGGAATTGGACTCAGTGGTCTAAATCAGTGGCCTCCAACCTTTTGGGCACCAGGGACCAGCTCCATGGAGAAAGGTTTTTCCATGGACCAGAGGGGGTGTGGTTCTGCATGCTGCCTGCATCCTGCCGATGGGGCTTGGCTTGTTTGCACAGCCTGGTTGCTGGCATGCCATGGACCGGTGCTGATCCACAGACCGGGGGTTGGAGACCTCTGGTCTAAATGGTCTTTTCAACTTGTTGATTTTTGGACAGCAGCATAGTTTTACCCTAGTGTACTGTTCACACTGTAGTCAGTCTTTCTGCAATTTCCAGTATTTTTTTCTCAGGCATATCATTCTGACTATTCCTTTTTAACTCATCAGGTGTTTGGTTGCTCACTCCCAAAACTTGCTCTATCACTGCAGGAGACATAGGATTCTGCCAGCTGATGAAGAGGGAAACATCTACCCTGCATGGTTTTCTGCCTGCCAGGACATCCTGATGCAAGCCATAATTGCTACTTTCACAAAGAAAGTGATAAACAGAACAATACAATATCTGCTGCAATTAGAATGTGAGCATGAGGCACAAGCTATTAGTGTGGGAGAAGCAGAAAGTGAAAAAGAAACCATGTGGATTTAGCACCCAAGATAATTTTCTGATTGCCTTTTCCACACACTCTCTCTCTTTGCCAGGCCCAGGTTTATCTTCTAACATGTTGCACAGGGTTCAAAAGGAATCTTCAATATCAAATGGTTAGATAGCCAAATTTAAGCAAAAGTTACTGGAGACATCAGCCCTTCTCTTAAAATCAAAAGCAGATGCTTTGGAGCTCCTTCTAATAGCAACAAAACAGAAGAGGGAGAAAAACATGCAGTACAGCAAAGAATTTTTTATTATATTCCATTTAGGTTTATTAAAAGCAAATTTCCCAATATGTGGTTTCCATTCTGGTGTTCTCACCTTAATCAATGCCTCCAATTCTTGCTGGGACACACAGTTGTTCTCTTGGAGAAATTCTGCTTTATCATTGGCGATTCTGGTTTTCTGGCTGCTTTCTTCTGGCTGTTCCAAAGCACGAAACACAAGACCCCCTGTGACCAGATAGGCCACTACCACAAAGAAAATGGCTACCACTGTTTTCCACTTCATGACCGTCTGCAAACCCTGTGAGGGGGTTTCCATACTGGCAATCACAGTTGTCCGAGGAGATGAAATAGAGAGACGTGGTGCTGGCGGGGGTATATTAGTCTTATTGATCTTAGGCATACAACCTGAGGGAACAGTTGCCGGCACAATAACTGAAATAGAAAATAAAATTGCTGTTAAATCTGTAAATGGTATCCTGGCTTTTTCTGTAACTGTCTTACGTGGAATCACAATGATTGGTTGCCCGTACTGACTGGTAGTGTTATCCAAATCTGAGAAAGTTTGCTAACCTAACTAAAGACTCAACATGATTATTTCTACATATAAATAATTGGTTCTATCACAAAATTATAGCCTTTTTATATTTTCAGCTGTTGTTATTATATAAACATAGTTATTACTAATGACAATAGTTTTTCAAGTTCATGGAAAATTCTCCATTTTAATCCCTACACAATATGAAGCAGGTGGCCTCGGTAGCTCTATAATAAATCCTTGGTTATGATCATGCATATGGTCTGGCATTAGAGAGTTAATTAACATTTTCTGAGGAAACTGTAATTGGATGCAAGGTTTTCAAAGGGGAATTGGAGAAGAAAATCTACACCCACACACACGTACTGTTTCTCTGATTGAAATTTCACCTCCTGGGAAGTAGCAATTAATCACCAAAGATGGGGAGTGACCATAGCTGAAACTGTTTTCCCACAAATTAAGAGACAATTTTCTAATTAACTGTTGGCTGAAAAATAATGCAAAGTGCCAATAAAGCCATGTTGTTTCTCTCAGACTTGGAATAAATGCCCTGGATCTGAAGCCAACATTCTTAGAGCCACTCTTCTTCTGCCTTCAAGAGTTAGTGTGGTAGAGTGGTAAAGAATAAGCAAAAATATTTGCATGCAGCTGTCCTCTCAGGTTCAGCCTGCTCCCACGTGAAAATATAGGAGGACTGATGTTTTAAGGACTCTGCAAAAGAATCTTTATAAATATTAGTACTATTGTAGATAGTTCTTCAGCTAAAATTCAACAAGAGATGCAACAGTGGCGGTCTGCAAAATGTTTTTAACTATTCTGAATACAAAATATCCCATTTCAAGCTCAAAGTTCATTCAAAATCATCAAAACAGCCCATTCCACTCAACGTTCTCATGTGACCCCCCCTCCTGCGTGAGCTGCACTGGCTGCCTGTGGTCTTCCGAGTGCGCTTCAAGGTCTTGGTTATGACCTTTAAAGTGCTCCATGGCTTAGGGCCAGGGTATCTGCAGGAACACCTATTACCTAATAATATCTCCCACCGACCAGTTCGCTCCCACAGAGAGGGCCTTATCAGGGTGCCGTCAGCCAGACAATTCTCTGTGGCAGCCCCGACCTTATGAAATGAACTCTCCCCAGAGATACATATCATCTCTGATCTCCGGGTCTTCCGACGCGCCCTTAAGACACACCTTTTTATTCAGGCTGGCCTATCCTGATTTCCTATATGTCCCCTTAGGGTGGGCTTTTAAACGTTCTAGGTCAGAGATATGTGCCCCCCCCAAAATGCAATTGAATTCAGGAAAGGTGTATGAGAAAAAGAAAACAAGTCTACAGTGTAAATAAAATGGGTTTCAAGCCTACAGACTATGAATTGCTGGGTAAGCACATGCATCCAGCAGTGCCAAGAAATTGCCTTTTATACTAGGCAGAAGAAGTTCACACATTACGTTAATCACAAGATAATTGCAAGTAATTGCTTAAATATGTAAAATTCCATGCATAAGTCACCACATAGTGAGTCATCACAGATTATTGCCTCTTATTGCATTTGGCAAATACCTCATTATCCCGTTCACACAATCATTTAAACTCAGGGATAGCTCAAAATATCCTGTGTTTTAGTATTTTTCAGTAGTCTCAGTTGTTGATCATTTTTGCTGAACAAAGCACTGGTCTTGTGCCAGAAACACTGGCACAAAGTTTAACTTTTATATGTTTCTTTCCCCCAAACCAATTTGCAGTCTACGATTCTTCAGTTCACATGCAACAAGTATACACAGATATACATCGCTATCCACACTGACACTGAACAGCACCAATTCGATTGGAGCAATACAAGAATCATCAGCCACGCTACCTCCTGCCACACTCATGAGTTTTATCAAAGCCTGGCATTCCACAAGCAATTCCATCAATAGACACATCAACCTACAACTAGCCTACAAACCCCTGAGAATTCAGATCAACCACACAACCAAACAGTGACAGCATCAACTTTTAACCAGCCTACAACTTTCCTCCCCACCAGCACTTCACCTCCCAATGACCCTCACCTGATTTCCCTATCACAAGATTCACAGGACCATCTTCCTACTCCTCACAAGACCTATCACTAGACTCTCCCCTGAGTTGACCCACCCATCACAAGACCTACTGACCACAGAAAGCCCTTATAAACAGAACACCAACATGGACATCCCCTAAAAATCTGCTGAATGTTACATAGCTGGGTAACAAAACATTCGGAAACCAACCCACAAGCTTGGAGGATGAATCTCCATTCTCATCCTACAACCGAGCTACAGATATTTGCCACTATTGCAAAGGTATATACAAACCATAAAATGTGTTGGTACATCTAAAAAGTTTGCTTTATTTTGGAATAATGAAGAAGAAAGTTCATTCAACTCAGGTCCAAAATTTCAATCTTAGTTTAAAAATCTGAATCTTTGTATCTAGTACTACCAAACCTAGACTGTGGAAATCCAAAGGATCACAATAGCTAACATAACATTAGATAAATAGTTAATATTTCTCCTTCCTCATGAATATTAATTTATTCTGAACACATTCAGATATATTTTTATCTGAATTTTCAAATTGAGTGTTTTTTATTTCAATGTGAATCAATCTTTTTTTTTAACTCTGTGATTTTTCTGATCCAAATAGCTCAAGTCTCTCCTTTCTCTCTTGAAAATTCTATTTCACCTTGTCCACCATGATTTTTTTATCTAAAACAATCATAATATCTTTCTGTGCTAATTTCTTTTGTGGGTCAGGAATACTTTCAGCTCTCAGCTGTTCTTCAGTTCAGTGAATCTTCTTCCCTGAGGTGAGGAGGGAGTTGAGCCTAGTTTTCTTTGCCCTCTTATAAGACACATAATTTATCCCAAACAGCAGTGATTTAAAGGAAGAAAGGCAAAAGTTTTCCACTTAACAATTAATCAATAAAACCATCAAAATAAGGATATGTTAACCATAACCTGTTTGTAGATTAAGAAAATAAATTTATTACATCACTATATAAATCAGAAAGATGTTAACTTCAGTACAGAGAAAATAAATCTGTATCATTGTGTTAGTGTGGAAGGTGTCTTTGTGACAGGATGAAATGGTTTTTGTGACATGGTGTCCGCACTTTATAACATGATGATATGATGAATGTTACATACTTTATGACTATGAATGTATCTTTTTTATTTTTATTTATTTTTATTTGTTCGCATTTATATACCGCCCTTCTCCCCGAAGGGACCCAGGGCGGTGCACAGCCATATAAAAAAACAGTTACAACAATGACA
>JANHFO010003538.1:75484-91423 GCA_032468095.1 Pareas carinatus | reverse complement strand
TAATTTGCACAAAAGGCTGTATTCAATTTATACACAAACTGAAGGATAATGTGTTATGAATTGCATATTAATTCATATTATTAATTAATCCTCCATGAAAAGAACCTTCTCCCCAATTTGAGATAAGAGAAAGTTAGCTGTGACAAATGTGTGGTAAAGAGAAGGCATTTTGTATATGCTCTGAGGCAATCCTACCCAATATTGTCCAGTCAGTCTGCAAAAAAATGCCAAAGGATCCATGCAGTTTTATGTCATTCAGACTTGTATATCTGAAAAGCATGGTTTGTTCAAACAACACTGAATAATACATATACGTATACATTGTGTAATTACACATATTTAAAAGTGTTTGGAAACAAAGTCAATTTTAACTGAGCCCCTAAACATTCCCTAGCAATATCCAATGTGGTGAGGGGGCTTGGGGGGAGGCAGGGTTCAAAATCTATGAGGCACAACAACATAATCCGGTGCTTCCTTTGCAACAGCAGTCTGACCACCTTGCATATTTTGGGCCCTGTTTGTGGTTAATGCTATCCAGATACAAATGGCCAGGCCCTAAGTATGAAATAATTCAGTCTAAATCCCTTTGCTTCCCAAAAAAATATCCTTCTAAGTAAAAAAAAAACCTGATTTCTTACCTCTTTATTGTGGAGGTTATTTCTTTGGAAGTGGGAAAGGTGCGAAGAAAGGTTAATATCCCTGAAATTAGCACATTTTTTCATGTTAAAAAGCCATCTCAAAATGCGATGTCTTGAAAGATTAAATCGGAGAAGCAGAAATCTGATGTTCAGCATTTCAGAATCTTTTCTGAGATGAATAGGACTTCCTTTCATCTCCATCAACTTGATCAATGATTGAAAAACACATTTTTGAAAGTTTTCACCCAAACTCTAATACACGGCATTGAACTGTACTTTTTTTTAGAATTTATTTTCCAAGTACCTGAAATGGTATTCAAAGCAGTAATAATTTCTATTCATTGCCGAATGGCATCATTGTTATCAGAAGAGAGATACTCTTTTTTCTGAATTCCTCCTTCCTTGCCCAAGTGCAGAGAACATCAAAATGTCAAGTGCAACTTAGCTTTCAAATTCCCCTCAAAACCCTTCATTAAATCCTAAAGTTGCCAACAAGGGTCCTAACTACTCCACCTATGTAAGGTTGCTACATCATTGAGATATGGGTTTTTTTTCAAGTAAAAACTGACAATAAACAAACATTATTAAGCAGCATTTATTTCTCAAGTACTTTTTTATGACTGGAACATTTATCAGTGTCTGTGCTAAGAGTTGGATAAAGCACTTTTACTTTTTAATCAAATCCTTCCAATCATCTCATCTGATTCTTTACTCCTATTCTTAGTCCTCTTGTCTTTTGATCTCAAGAAGCTTGCTGGTACTTAAAATACCCCTGTTAATAAGTCCCATTTCTAACAAGTCTCTACACTCCCACTGACTATATTATCTGAATAAATTTGGTTTTTGTCTGAGTTTCTTTGTTTTCACTCCTCTTCTGCCATAGGAGATTTTTTAAAAAATGTTCTCCTTTCTACAGGCACAGTGCAGGGGTGAAAAATCTTTGCTTCCAGCCAGTTAGTATAGTGGGTAGGAAGCTGGCCTAGAAATCAGGAGACTGTGAATTCTAGTCCTGTCTTAGGCATGAAAGCTGGCTGGGTAACTTTGGTCATTCATCTTTCTCAGCCTAACCCTAAGCCAAACCAAAGAGGAGTTGTGGGAGAAACAGGAGGAGGAAGAATCGTTGCTATGTTTTCTGCCTTGAGTGATTTATAAAAATGATAAAGGTGGGATAAAAATCTAATAAATACATAATAAAATTATGTCTGGAATGTGGCCTCTAATTCCTCTCTAGAAGCTACCAAAAATTGTCAGAATATCCTCAGCTTTATAGATATGCTTAGATTAGAAACAATATAGAAATAATTTCACTGTTTTCTACTGCAGAACTACCATGACAAAACTGCAAAAATCCAGACAACCTTTAAATGGAAGAAAAGAGACTTTTCTGTAACCTTTGTGTCCATCTAGTGGTTGTTCATATTTTTGCATCCCAGATATGGTTATCTTAATATTTTGTCTTGGGATTTCTTGATTGTCTTCCATCTAGCTCAACTAATGAGTTGCGGCTTGTGACATCATCGCCTGACACTGCTACTCTCTTTTTGAGCATGCACAGGGCCCTGTGACATCATTGCTCAGCATCACTGCTCTTCTGAGCATGTGCAGGGCCTTGTGACATCATCGCTCAGTGCCACTATTCTCTTTCTGAGTATGCTCAGCTCTGGGACCATGATGGGATGACTTGGCTCACGTGCTAACAGAGAGGGCTCAGCATGCGCACTGTGACATGCTTGCCATAGGTTTGCCATCACTGATCTAGCCACTACCTAAAATTGATCCTACTTATCTTTTTCAAGATCAGCCAAGGACAACTTTAATGCCAACTCCTATGATCAGACAGTTGTACAAACTGTAACTGATAAAATTAAGTGGACAGAGGATAATCATTGCAATTATATCGGCAAAGTAAAATACATAATTTAAAATAAAAATGGTTTTTTTCCTGATCCTGCCTCCTGGAAAAGCAGTGGTTCAGTGGCTTAAAGGATACTGGAGAAGGTCTATACTTTGCCGGTCCAAGTTCTACCACTATGTGACAGAATGAGCTCCTATTATGTGTTCCAGCTCCTGCCAACCTAGCAGTTCAGAAGCATGTAAATGTAAGAAGATAAACAAGTACCACTTTGGTGGGAAGGAATCTGTGTTCCATGTTTCACCATTTGTTTGTGCTGCAGTGTGATGTCGTGCTGGTCACATGACTGCAGAAACGTCTTCAGACAGCACTAGCTCAATAGCTTAAAGAAATGGAGATGAGCACCATCCCCTAAAGTTGGCTACAACTAGTAGAATAAAACCCACAGGGACTCCTTTGCCTTTTTTACCTTTTCCTACCTACTATTTTGCCTACCCCATTCCCCTTTTTGATAGCCAGCACCTAGTTCAGCTGTTGACTCCTACTTTATTATGTCAGACAAATATTACTTTGTGCTTATTTTTAGTCATAGTGACTGAACACAAGCAAACATCTTTGACTCTCCTTTACTGAATCCACATTAGCCAATAGTGTTCCAACCTTGTCACTTTCCCACATCTTGTTGGATCATTGCTTCTAAATATATATGAGGAAGAATCCCAGTCTTGAAGCATTAAGGAAAGAGTTAAACAAGCATTTGAACAAAAAGGCAACCCTTATTCATTTCATTAACTAATTAAAGCCAACAACCACCACGTGGAGCAAAATCCTAGGAGACCCAGTCCTTTAGAGAGTTGCAGTTCACGAACTAAATCCCAGTAGAGATTATGCAGTAGGAACAATTTGATTTTGCAGCTTTGCTTTTTCAGAGAAACCTGAATGCAGAAAACCTCTGTGAGATTGCCAGACTAATGCAAAGTTTGGAAAGGGCCTTAAAAGATTAATTTTGGCTGTGCGTATCCAGCACACTGAACCACAAACTAGCAAATAATGTTGTGCAAACCCAGCTCAAGTGGTCAGTTTATAGTTTGATGTGCCAAGTGAACCCAGGAAGTTGGGTTAATTGAGTAAACTATTGTTAAATTAACCATGGGAACATGTGCCATGCGAGTAAAGTCATAACTTACACCAACTGGGGCTAAAGAGCAGACCTTGCTCTCAGGAAACAGCAGGGGTTTCCATAGTCCATTTCAATTCAAGATTGAGAACTGTTCTTCAACCCTGAAATAACCTTTAGACAAAGGAGGATGTAACAATGGTTTTAGAAAAACATGAAAGATAAGGAACAAGGCAGGAGAATGAGGAGCAATAGACTAACTAAAGTAGAGAGGATAGCATCAATAATCTAATATAAAACAATTCAATATACAAGCAAATAATAAGTGTCTTTCATTTTAATCTGTAACTGAAAAAACTAATGGAAAATACACTTCACATTACAGCAATAATGCTAGTCACGTTATTATCCTTATTTATTGGACTTTCTATTTGTTGACTACCAAAGTCTCCTGACAGTTCAACTCAACTCATAATTTAAAAGCCAGTCAATTAAGTGCTAGACCAACTGTTAGTTTTGCTTTTCATCTTTTAAACCTCATATAATTTTTCTGTGATTGACCGTTAATTCATCCACGGCTTTATTACTGTCTACAAAGAAAATAACTTTGGAGATGGGAAGATAGAAGAATTGTATGAGTATAGCAATCAGAAAACACAACACCACAAATACAAATTCACACACCACCAACTCTGAAAAATGTAAAATGTAAGGTAGTGAAAATGAGATTTTCCAGATCATCCCCGCTGATTTTTTGTGTGTGTCACAGCTGATTTCTCCCCAAGGATCTATGTAAAATTGCACAAAGACAGGCACCTCAAATATGATTTGTTTTGTCTTTATAAAGGCCTGAATCTAAATTTGTGTTTCAGATTCCAAAGAGTGTATACATGAACCAGCCAAAAGGCAATGCCTGTATATCAACATCAGCACTTAGACCGATATAAACAACTTTATTTCTTCCTATTTCACAAGCCCAGTAGAAAGACCATGTAATCAGTGGTAATTATTGCTTTTGAAAATGTAAGCTTTACATTCCGTAAAATCTTTTTTTAAGTATATAAATACAGGAAGCTTCTCAAAATATATTTACTCAATTCAACAAGGGGAGAAAATATCAAACCAAGTTAGGACACTCAAGTGTTATTTGCAGCAATCACAATAAAGTCAATTTTGGTTTAAATCATGATTGTCATAAACACTCACAAAACATATTATTTACCAGATGGCAATTTCACTCAAGCAAACACATCAAACTTATGTTTTATTATTGTCAAATAAGGATGAACTTGCCACTGGGATAACCTCCAGTACTTAAGCAAACACTTCTGCACACACAATAGATGAAACAGCATGTTATTTGGTAGACAAGCAGTTCCAATAGATTCACCTGACTTATCACTTGTTGCCTATAATCATTTGCAGGGGAGGCATCAAGACCTTAGAAAACAACAACAATGTGGACCTCTGGAATGCCAGTTACTGTTAAGAGGGAAAGGTAACAGAATCTTGAAAGTCTGCCAAGGCAATTCTTCAGCTCAAATTATACCTAGCATAGTTAAGATGGAATTCCTCTGAGACTCTTTCTTACAATTCCCCAATCCCCTGGACCCAGATATTTTTTCTTTTAAGTAACCTATTCCCTCCTGCAATTGTCCTGTCTACTTTTTCATGTTTCCAAAATCCATTAGATATTTCATCTAAGTAGGGTGGCTTGACTTAGAATACGGCAGAACTATGACCCACCCTACAGATTTCTGGTCTACAGTGGAGATCTTCCATGACCTCTGCCACATTAACATATGTAGAGGTACACATCTCCCATATCTGTCAGAAAGACCTTAGGTGACAATAATAACAGAAAACAGAACTAAGGGCCGACTTAGAAAAATGCAGAAATTTGTTTGTGTGTGTTTGCTTGTGTCTGATTTTGAGTTAGTGTTTACTCCTGGCAATTGCCTGGACAGGTTTTTCCAGAGTTTTGGCACATATTTCAGATGTGGTTTGCATTTCCCCCCCTTTTATTTATTTATTTTTCAAAACTTTTATACCGCCCTTCTCCCCGAAGGGACCCAGGGCGATGCACAGCCAGATTAAAAACAAATAACAACATACAACAACATACAACCTAAAATTACTAAAACATATATATGGGACTGGCTAAATTTAAAGTCATAATTTTTAAAACCAATTTATAACAAATTAAAATTATAAAATTAGAATAAAATTAATAATGGTTAATAAGCGAAGGAAGGTGTGATTAGGCCAGACCGGCCTGGATGAATAGGCAAGTTTCTATGGCATGGCGAAAGGCATGGAGGTCCGAGATAAGACGAATCTCTGGGGGGAGGTCATTCCAGAGGATGGGAACCACCACAGAGAAGGCTCTCCCCCTGGGGGTCGCCAGCCGACATTGTTTGGCCAACGGCACCCTGAGGAGGCCCTCTCTATGGGAGCGAACAGGTCGGTGGGAGGTATTTGCCAGCAGAATGCGGTCCTGTAGATAGCTGGGTCCTGTGCCATGGAGCTCTTTAAAAGTCATTACCAAATGACCTTTAAAGCTAAGAGCGACAGTCCAAAGATCAACCAGCTTATTTTGTTCTCAAGGCAGGACTAGAATCCACAATCTCCCAGTTTCAAGCTTGGTGCCTTAATCACTATACGAAACTAGCTCTCTTCCAAAAAAAAAGACTAAAACCACATTAATGATGTTTAATAACCTTTTGGGGAGAAGATAAATCTGAATTATGGGAAATTTGGGGGTTAGTTATAATTTAAATTTTCCATTATACTCCCAACATAGTATTGTTTTAATCAATGAAATTTTTATGCCAACAGAGTACTAGGTTGGTTGTTTTTTCAAAGAAGAACCCAAGATAAGTGTAGCAAGAAACACAAAATATTGTTGGAATGGATCTCAGAGGTTATCTAGTTCAACTTTCCATACCAATCAAGAGTTCAGCTTAATAATATCAGTTTTAAAATGGCAACTGGCTAATAATTGGTTTCAGAGAAAGGGAGCTTTTTAAATAAGAATAAATAAATAAATTTTGCCTAATAAAATGAAATTAAATTCTGGTTTTCTAATTAGTGTTTCAAATATATTACTGGAACAACCAGAAGTCTGGTTTTGTGCTCAAGTCGCAGGATAGTCAGTGGGAAAAAAGATCACACACCTTCCTGGGGGCTACTGAAATGATAGGCTCGATTTCCATGAGCAGTTTATCTTCAGATATCTCTCTGTATTATTTTATTTTCTGAATAAAATAAAAAAGTGCATTTATATTGTCAATAAATGTTCCAGTTATAACAAAAGTTGCCAGATCCACAGAAAAATCATGGAAAGGAAATGGCGAGTCTTATACATTTACATTTATTTTACAAATGAGAAAAATATTTAATAGTCATTTCTGTGTTTTGAACAGGGAAACCTACTTATTAATTCACATTCCTGGAATAGTATTTATATAAAAAAAGATATGTGCATATATACATGTGTATGCAGTTCTCTATTAAAAACAGGAATAATAATTGGTTTACCTACTCAAAAACAATGAGGTATTATGCCAGTCATGTGCTTTCAAACAAGATATCATCCACAATAGTAGACTTGGGAGCCAGGTTCAATAATCCAAAATAAATATCATAACATGCCAAAGACAATTATTTAAATAATCCTATCTTCACAAAAGTTCCATATAAATTTTGGTAAATCTTTCTCCAGCTCAAGAAGAGAAAAATAAAATAAATGCAGAATCTTTGCATACCCTATACTTTCCCTCCCCGTTTGTCTTTTGAAGAGTTCCCCCATTAGAAATCCAATCAAATAAACACTGAATGAATCTACTTGAAGACTAATGAATGTAAAGCTTACTCAGGAAACACTGGTGCAGAGTCCAGTTGTATATGCCCTCCTTTGGTGTTTTACTACCCCACCCCCATCTCTTCCACCTGATATATCAAATGCAAGAGATGACTGCAAGTATGAAGCTATTTAAATGCAAAGGAAATTCAGGCCCTGCGGTCACCAGAAATTTCCCATTGATTTTCACAGAACAGACTCATGCCCTTATTGAGCAGTTATGATCTTGCACTACTGAGTTTATTAAACTTACACAAGATCCATTTTTCTTTGTTTCTCTGTTCACTCTATTACTTAGCCAAAGATTTGTCCCTTGCAAGAATGTCTAAATAACATTACTGGCAATAAAATGCAAATGAAAATGAGGCCTATTTTTTTTAAACCAACGTTTGAATTACAGTGCGAATAAATAATAAATGATGCTAGAAAAAGTATGTTGTTTTGATGAACAGGAACTCTTAGCAAGACAGTTTCACATTTCGACACATCACAGATGCTACACAATGGCAGGGGCTCACTCTCAGGTGCCCCCACTGAGTTGTTAACAGGTGGCTTTAGGGAAAGAACAAATTCTTATTTTGTGTTTTAAAAAATGAAATGTGAGAACAATTGAGAAGAAAATACAAGTCAATACATCAAAATGTAATTTCCTTAGCAAAGGTAACCATATAAATCCCTATAGCTAAGAATCAGCATAAAGAACAGGGAACAACAGTGATGTTCTCTGGTTCTTTGGGTTCTTTTCTTTCTAAAGGGCAGAAGGGCAGAAAGTATAAACGCAAATATAGTTCTCTAGACTCTTAGAAAGTGGCCCTCCTTCCTTTTTCTTTTTTTAAAAACAATATTTTTAAAACATTACAGTTAAATAAATAAAAAACCACATGTACTACTGACAAGGCAGATCTTTTCCATTCTGTACTTCAGACATTCTATTCTGTTCTGTTCTGTTCTGTTCTGTTCCATTCCTATCCAGATGAAGACTTGTACACTTATCCTATTAAATTCTATTCCTCTCTTCTCTGTCAAGATCTTTCAAAGTCTTCTCTGTTTCATCTAAACTATTAGCCACCTCTTCCACCTTTGTCTCATCTACAAACATTGCAATTGTCCTCTTATCCAAGTCACTGATATACAATGATAAATGACAAAATAAAGCTCCACTCAATAGCTTTCTCTAACCTGAAGTAGAAACATTAATGAGCATTCCTTGGATGTGGTTATATAGAGAACTATAAGCCCATCTAATGATGTAAAATTAAGCCCATATTTTATCATTTTGTTTAAAAGATTATCACGAGGCAATCTGTCAAATTTAAAAATTTAATAAATATATATAATATAAATGCTTTGCTAATGTCCAGTTATATCTATGGCACTTCTTTGATCTACTAAACTAGTAACTTTATAAAGAAGGATATGAGGCTAGTTTGGCATGATTTGTCTGTGGCAAATCATGCTGGCTGCTATTAATAGCAGCATGTGTATACACAGCCTCACAAATTTGCTGGCTGATAATTTATTTGAGGATCTTGTTCAATATAGGCATCAAGCTGACAGATTTGTAGACTGCCAGATCCTCCTCCTGCCTTTCAAAGATGGGGATTACATTTGTTATATGCAAGTCTTCTGGAACCTTACTAGTTCTCCAAAAATTAGAATCAGTGGTTCTGAAGTTACTTCTATTTCATTATTTCATCTCCTATTCTTTTAATATCTTGTTTCATAGAATTTCCTTCCTTTCCTGAATACTTTTCTTCTTCAGGATTTCAATCTGAATCTGACCTACTGAATCTGATCTACTTTTCTTTCGAATTCATGAAAATCTATTTTTCTGAAGTTCAAAATGCAAGTTCAAAATGCAAGTTCTGCCCCTCTGGACATCACAAATTGAAGGAAAACATGATCATTTTCCTCCAGTGTTCCTATACCTCTTCTACCAGTTCCTTACTTTTGGGGAGGATTAGCTCCATAGTAGCAGACCATCTTGTTCTTTCTTCCACCTTCAGATTAATAAAGTTGTCAGTAAATGAGGGAAAGAATTTGTTGGACTTCTGAGTCTTGACAAAGATAGATTCCAAATATCATTTTGAAAGACTGGTCATCTGATGCAGAAATGTGTCATCTGTATCTGCCTGCCCAGGTGGTATATAATAGATTTCTACAATAGTATCATTGTTTGTTTTGGGTTTTTTTTATTCTTACCCAAATACTCTGAACAGGATTTCCCTGCTCTATTTCCTGAGTTTCTGTGCAACCATATTTTTTGTTTATGTACAGGATAACACCAATGTCCTTTCTCCTTTTTTAATGATTGCATGCTGATCATGAATACAATGTCATAAAATTTCAGTAACTGCCTATCAAATCATGTTCATCTTGAATTGAGATTCTAATTCTCTTTGTTTATTTCACATACTCAATTCATTGGTGGAGAAACATCTGAGGTTTTGAGTACCCCCTATTTGTGTCTCTTAAGCTCTTAATTGAATTTTAATTGATTGGGACAGTTCCAGATAGCATGTCATCATGCTTACCAAATAAGATTGACTGATTTGCTTGGAGTTTATCTTCTGTAACTGGAGACTAAAAGCAACAAACCTACAGTTTATTAGAAATAACACACAGAAGGCGTATAGGGCTGTTTGCCACTATCTACATCATGTTTCTTCAACTTCCTGCTTTTCCAAATACATTATTTTCCCATGTTGTCATTCTTGCAGGGTCAAGCTAACTAATGGAAGTCAAATTATCTTGTTGCTTTATCCAAAATGGTTAGATGGGGTTTCAGGTCTGTGAATATCTGTATTATTGATTGACAGCAGACAACAGGTCGCTTCATGCCCACATGACCTCTTAGATAGAACTGATCAACTTACCTTCTTTGATCTTAAAAATATTAATGAATTGGACCTTTGGTAGGAGACTTTTGAGAAAGTCCAATATTATTGAGTAAACTGGGAAGTTTTAAAAAGTCCCAGAGGAAAGCAGTAGGAAACCATTTTTGTTTTTAAAAAAATGCATGGATGTTCATAAAACCACCAACAGTCAAGGTCAATTTGAAGATGTCTTTACTTTTTCAACACCAGGAGAGTTTGTATAATGTATAATATTTGATTGTGTAATGCAACTTCACCAACCTCTCCAATAATGGAAAAATGGAAGAGAATGTGAAAATAAATTTAACTAACCTTTAATACGCAGCACAGTTTTATTCTTTTTAATGGTCTAATAATATATCAGGCAGAGTTAAATGAAAGATTATGTAAGATACCATCCAACTTGTAAAGTTTTTAAAAGAACAAGACACTTCTTTTTAACACATTAACATTCTTTTATGATTCTGTTGATACTGTACATGAAAGGTGATGAATAATTTGCTACCAGATTTAAAAAAGCAGGCACACAATTGTCTTACATGTTCTTGTACTTGTGCAGTTCTATGCTATAGGCAAGTGTTAAATTTTAATCAACAATTATATGCATACGTTTCTAAAAATGGAAAGCCATTGTTTTGAATCTGCACGATAAAGCTCCTTGGACCATGGGTCAGTTGCATCATGCATTCTGTTTACTCTTCCATCACAGTTCTGATGCAATGAAGCAGTTCATCCAATTGTTTATTCTCTTAACCTCCTTTTATTGTTCTCTGCTCAGATATATTAATGGCCAGCTACATTAGCAACAACAATTCAAGTCATTTGCTCCAATCTTTTGATTCCTCCTTTGGAAACAGTAAGCTTTTCCAGCTCTCTCTGGTCCACACTGTATTGTTTGCCAGGAAATAAAATGCTATGCTCCATGAAGAGAGAAAAAGATGGTTCTTAATCATGATGCAATGATCAGTTGGTTCATCATCATTATAACTTGATCAGGGTCCCTCCTTAATGCTGAGGTCACTGATGCCCATTTTCATTCATGTAACAGTGAACAGATTTTTGGCCAAAACATTAAAGTTCTCAACTGTAAGAAAGATTCTCCATATCGTGTCATACGTATTTATACACAACTTTTCTACACAAAGACAAGACAGAGGAACCGAGAGAAAAAATATTGAAAGGAAATGATTCTTGGGGCAGAGAAGTTAGACACAGTAAGCCAACAGTCAACAATCACTTGACTTTAAGCCTATGAAATGGAGGGCAAAGAGTTTGTTGAAACAAGTGACATAATGTGACATTACAAAATGCCTACAGATCATTACCACATGCAAATGTTGGAAACTCTGATCACTGTATGATTCATCTTATACCTGTTTATAGACAAAGGCTTAAAACCAACAATTAAATCAGTCAAATCTTGGTTTGAGGTTGCAAAGACAAAATTACAAGCTTGCTTTTACTGTACAGTCTGGAGTTTTTGAAGATACCTCTACAGACTTAGATGAACTTACAGTCTGTTACATCATATGTCAGATTCTGTGAAGACCTATGTGTACCAACAAAAAACATTAAAGTATACAGTAACAATAAACCCTGGTTTACAGCTTAAACTTACAAAACTATGTCATGCAAAAGAAGTAGCCTACAGAAAAGGGGATAGAACTCTGTACAATCAAACCAGAAATGCATTTGACAAACTAGTGATGGTCCACCTGAAAACCATCACAAACCAACTACTAGACCCCTTGCAATTTGCCTACCACGCCAACAGATCGACAGATGATGCTATTAATATGGCACTACACTACATACTCCAACATCTTGATTACCCAAAGACATATGCAAGAATCCTTTTTGTGGACTTCAGTTCTGCAGTCAATACTATTATTCCAGATATTCTTATAAACAAACTGACTCAGCTAAAGGCACTTGACCACACCTGCAAATGGATCATAGGCTTTCTAACACACAGGAAACAGCAGGTAAAGCTAGAAAAAAAACCCAAACACCTGTAAAATCCGCACAGGTGCTCCTCAAGACTATGTGCTCTCTCCACTTCTCTTCTCGTTATACACTAACAGCTGCACTTGGAAAGACCCCTCTATCAAAATACTAAAATTTGCAGATGATATAACAGTGATTGGCCTCATTCCAGACAACAATGAATGTTCCTACAAACAAGAAATTGAACAACTAGCCTTGTGGTGTGAAACGAACAACCTAAAACTGAACTTTTTTGTCTGCACTTTACAACAAGACATGATGACTGTTACGTACTTTGAGACTTTGAATGTATCTTATGTTTAAATACTTAATTGATTATGCCTATATGTATGCCTATATATACAAATGATCGTGATTATGCACATATCCATACAAATGATTGTGATTATGCTTATATATTCAAACTGACTATGCTCAGTGAATTGATGAAGATAAAGTCTAATTAATTAAAAGAAATCAACAATTCAAAGCATAAGTCTGCTTAGTTGGTTGGTTGATTATGTGTCATCAAGTTAGTCTCAACTCTTCACAAGTACTTTTCTTGGATTTACCTAAACTGTCCCTTCAGATCTTCTAACAGTACGCTCATTGCTGTTGCAATTGCCACCTTGCTCAGGTTTTCTTCTTATTTTTTGGTTTACCTTCCTCAGCTTATATGTCTAAAATATGATAATTTGAACTAAGCATTGGTGCCTTGAATGAGAACTCTGGATTGATTTATTCAATAATCCATTTGTTTGCTTTCTCGACTATCCATTATATATTCAGGAATCTTTTCCAAAAAAGATATTTGAAAGCATTTCTTTCCTGCTCTTTAAAAGTCCAACTGTTGATTCTAATCCTAATCTAAATTTAACAGGATGAAATTATTCACCACTTCAGTGTCTTCATTGTCAACTCTAAACTGGTTGATCTGTACGTTTTCTTGGTTTTTTAATCTTAATCCAGTTTTTTCCACTGATCTTGACTTTCATTACTAGAGTTTTCAGATCATTTACATTGTCAGGTATTGGAGTAGTGTCATTAACATAGTGCAGGAAAATATACAGTAGCTCTAGCAGGTGAAAACAGCACAGAACGTTAATAAAAATTATAATAATATAATGGCAAATAAAAACATTGTTGTTCATTTGATTCTAGGAAAAGACACAACTGCTTTAAAGATTTGCAGATAGGTGCAAATCTTTATCCCCTTACACTCTTAAACTCATTTTGGATTCAGATTCAAAATGTTGCACAGCCCTAATATTCAGATGTGTTGCCTATTTTTTTTTTAAAAAACAATCATATATCACTAATATATAACATTGTAACATGGAAAATTATGTAGCAAGAATGTTTTAGAAATAGTCACATTTTTGCTCGTCTCCGCATGCTACTAAAAGTTTTATGTGAAAATACGACACAATCAAATTGTGTTCCCTTTTTAATTGCAGAAAAATTGTGAAACAGGAGACAGTAGATATTTGTGATTCTGGCACAGGCCATGTTTAAAGGATTCACATTTTCTTTGTACAAAAGGTATGATTAAGCTCAAACAAGGCTCATAATTTTTTTAAGTACTTAATAATAATGTTACCATCTTCATCATCATCAGTCCAACATACCTCTATGACAAATTGAAGGGTATTAAGTAGTTGATTGAACACTGGATAATGCCCCATCATGGAGAGTGTGCTACAACTAGAATATCTTATATCCCTGTCTAAGGTTATCCTTAGGGTTACATCTCACCGTAAAGAGAATTATACTATACACTGACCTGATACCCTTGCTGAATTATTTTCAATATTTAATTTATTGCCTTGAATTACACAGCATGCACACATATGCTATTTGTACCTACACATTTATCTACTCTTTCTGTCTTTTTTTTTCCTTTCCTGAAGCTCTGACATGATTGACATTCTCTGAGAGCCAAAGTTGGAATAAGGAACATGCACAAATGATGGTTTCCTTAGCAACGAGAACCATGTGAATTCTCCTCTTTCCTTTTTTCTTTTGCACTTTACTTAGTGGTCTCTCCACACATTGGTTTTCATGGAGACTTGGAGGCCTGATGCATATTTTTTTTTTCTCTAAAAATAAAATCAGTGCACCCAGCAGAATTAAAAAAAGGTTTTATACTTTGCTGACATGGATGACTATTTTTATTTATTTCTGGAAAAATCCTCAAAAGTATTGGTTTGTAAAACTCATTTAATACAGGGAGATAGAGATTTGGGACATCTTTTAATTCCTTTTATTAAAAAAAAAAGTCACCATTTTTATGCCAGACATTATTGCACGCTTGCCCAATTCTACCACCTTTCATCCAGGATCTCCAGGATATCTTACAAGGGTGTTGGGTCTATTCTATTTGAGATGCTTGATTTCTCTGGAAGAAAAATAATAATTTATATTATGCTCCCAAACAAAAAGGTTTATAAAGAAATGATGCCACTTTTCATGAAATATACAGGTGTGAACACAAACTCAGAAATAATCGTAATAATTTCAAGAGAAATAGATTCTATTTCTACCTAAATCAGCATGTTACTTATTCAAATCAAGATAGATAAATAAATACTGGTAGTTCTCAACGTATGACCACAATTGAGGACAAAATTTATGTTGCTAAGCTAGATGGTTGTTAAGTGAATTTTGCCCTATTTTACAACCTTTCTGGCCATGGTTTTTAAGTGAGTCACTGCAGTTGTTAATTTAGTCACATGGTCATTAATTGAGTCCCTGCAGTTGTTAATTTAGTCACATGGTCATTAAGTGAGTCGCTGCAGTTGTTATTTGAGTCACTGCAGTTGTTAAGTGAGTCGCTGCAGTTTTTAATTTAGTCACATGGTTGTTAAGTGGATCACTGCAGTTGTTAGTTTAATCACATGGCTGTTAAGTGAATCAGGCTTCCAAAGGCCACAAAAGGGGAGCATGTGAGACGCTGCAACCGTCATAAATACGAGCCAGTTGCCAAGCGTCCATCTTGATCACGTGTCCAGGGGATGCTGCAATAGTCATAAGTGCGGAAATGATAATAAGAAATGGTTGTAAGTCAAGGACTACCTGTAAACATTTCTAATAAAAGTTCAGTAATTATGGTGAAGGGAATGATGACTTGGTGCTATATCCACATCTGATCTTCTGGTCAAATACAACGGTTGAAAGCCCTTGATTTCCTTCCAGTGTTTTTTTCTTCTTCTTTAAACCCTTCAAATGCAGACCAATGTTTGTAAAGTTGGATCCTGGGTTCGTGGGAAAAGATATCAGATCGCTAACCAGTGTAGAAAAAAACATAACTTCCCCTTCGATTCATGTGCTATCCTCACAGAGTCAGTCCTATTCTTTAGGCGGTCTTGATTCAGCTTCCATTACAATCTGCTTCTGAACACAGCCTGGTAAAATGCCGAGGGAAAATGGCCACCGGAAAGCAGACTCCATAGCATCGGGGCCGGGAGAGACGAGGCTCCAACGGTCTGGTATGTGGGGACGGGCCTACGCCCGATCCCCCAAAATGGGGAAAACTGCTCTAAACCTTTCGCCCTCCCCAAAGAAGACATCGACGGGCACCATTCGGGAGAGCAAAGGGCTCCCACAAC
>JANHFO010003538.1:54775-65263 GCA_032468095.1 Pareas carinatus | reverse complement strand
CGCCCCTCCGCCCCCAATTGGCCAGCCGGGAGAGTGATTCAACTCTGTTTACCTTCTCCGCCTTCCACTCAGAAGGTGCCTTTTTGCACGGGGGCGTGTCCACGAAGAGGGACCTCGGCCAATCCGGAGGCCTCCTCCCGGCGCCTCGTGCTACTCGCGGCGCCCCGGCATCCCCCACTTAAAAGGGCAACTAAGGGAAAGGCGGGAGAGTTTCTTCCCGCGGCACCCAGCCTGGGAAGCGCGGAGCCGAGCGCTGGACGCCGCCCAAGGGCTCGTCAGGCTGGGGGCTCGGCCGTCCGAGGTCCAGGGACCCGTCAGCCCCGACTCCCGCTCGCATCTTTTCCCCACAGGGCGAAATGCCGCGCGCTCGGCATGCCGAGACTCCCAAGTTTGGCTTTCCGGCAGAAATCGGGTTAACTGCCTCACCGAAAGCCCTTATAGTCCCAGCAACCAGCCGACCAATCAAAAGTGCTTTGGTTGATGTCACTAACATTGGCTCGGCCAATGAAAAATACATTCCATGCAGTCCTCGCTTGTAAACTTAGGTCTTGGGCATTAGTTAGGAAGAAGTGTTTGAAAAGTAAAATATAAACTTTAGTATTCTATGGGAAGGGAGGGGGGGAGGGCGGGGATCAAGGGATTGTGTAATCGCAGCAATATCCCTATATTTAGTTCACACATTCATTTGACAATTAAATATAGATTATGAATAACTAAGTCACCCATTCAGAAAAAAAATATATCTAAAGATGGCATCTTTGCATGTTATGGAATAAATGACCAAGGGGGAAATAAAATAAATATAGGTAGTCCTCGACTGACGATCACCACGGAGACCAAAATTTCCGCTGCTAAGCAAGGCAATTTTCCATGTTTTCTGTACACCGCCCTGAGTCCTTCGGGAGAAGGGCGGTATATAAATTTAAACAAACAAACAAACAAACAATTAATGGAGTGAAATGGAGACGATTGCCTCAGGTGTCCCCAAACATGTCCCATGGCTAGGAAAGCTGAAATTTAATAAAATGTATGCAAAATAGCAATGAAAATGGAAAACAATGTGCAGAAAAGCAACAACAACAAAAAATGGACGTGGCCTTGAATTAGATCCAGCTCTGGAATTAGGATTTAGTTTCTCTTCACCCATCCATTCCTATTACATATTTGGAACTTTGCAGAGAAAAATATCTTTTATTTTCTCAATTCTCATGCAGGTTTATGACGAACAATTTTTCTTTTCCTTTTTTTTTCAAAGAAGAGATTTTCAAAGACATTCACATGCATGGACTGTGTGTTCTTATATTTATTACATGACATGGGAGCCAAAAGATGTGTGTAAATGAAGGGTCCTTGAAGCTCTCTGAGCTTGCTTGTTTTCTTGGAGCCGTTTCATTAGCCAATCTAGGTAACATCATCAGTGGAAGTAAGGAGTGCTTTGATTAGACTGTTTGCTGTTGGCTTCTTTGGCAGTTTCCAAGGTTAACTTCAGACCAACAATCAAGTAAACAATACCCTAATCAAGAAATTGCCAAAGAAGCCAACAGCAAATAGCCCAATCAACCACCCACACCAGCACGGAAAGGGCAAGCCACCAGAATATAAACTGACAACAAACTGCATTCCTTACTAGCACTGATAATGTTACCTAGTTTGGGTAATGAAACATCTGCAAGAAAACAAGCATGCTCTGAGAGCACCAAGGACCCCTCATTTCAATCCTGAGCTACGGATATTCTCCTTTATTGTTCTGTTCTTTCCTGTGCAGAATCCACTCTGCACATCTGCAACCTCCATGCTACTCCCATTCTCCACTCCCACACACTTCTGATGAACAATCTAGAGCAGATATCCCAAACTTTTTGGGGTTGGTGGCCCAGCACGGAGGGGGAGCAGGGCGCGCCTGCTTCCGGACGCTCGGGGAAGGGGGGAGGGGCTGCGGCTGGCTCATGGCACTCAGGGAATGGGCCGCAGCACTCAGCACTCTGGGAATCGGCTGTGGGCGGCTCTTGGCACTTTGGGGATGGGCCACGGCTGGCTCACAGCGCTTGGCACTCAGGGAATTGGCTGCAGATAGCACATGTGCTTGGGAGAATGGGGCCGTGTGCGTGTACACGCTGGTGTGTAGATGACAGTCCAGCACTCTTGTGGACCTGGTGGCCACTAGACCATGGCTCACAGGTTGGGGGCCTCTGATCTAGAGCAGCCTTTCTCATAGAAAATAGCATAATAGAGTTGAAAGGGACCTCAGAGTTCTTCTAGTCCAACCTCATGTTCAAGACTTTATACTATTTCAGACAAATGGTAGTCCAGTCTCTTTTTGAAAGCCTTCACTGAGCACCCACAACTTCTGAAGGCAAGTCATTCCATTCGTTGATTGCTCTCACTGTTAGGAATTTTCTCCTTAGTTCTAGGTTGCTTCTCTCCTTGGTTAATTTCAATCCATTGTTTCTTATCTTCCTTTTGGTGCTTTGGGAAATAGTTTGACCCCCTCGTCTTTGTAGGAAACCCTCAAATATTTTGAGTCTCTCCTAATCCTTTTTTTCATTAGACTAGACATACCAATTTTTGTATGTTTCAGCCTCCTGCCCCTTAATTATTCTTGTTGCTCTTCTCTGCCCTCTTTCCAAAGTCTCAACATCTTTTTCATATTGTGGTGTTCATAACTGGAGTATTCCAAGTGTGGTCATATTAAGGCTTTGTGAAGCAGTACTAGAGTTTCATGTGTTCTTGATTCTATTCCTATATTAATGCAGCCTTCTCAACCTTAGCAACTTTAAGATGTGTGGACTTCAATCTCTGGCCATTCTGAGAGTTGATGTCCGCACACTTTAAATTTCCCAAGTATGAGAAACACTGATCTAACAGGTAAAAAGGCTAATAAATGCTTCAAAAAATCTTGTCTTTAGTCAAGACAAACATTTCCATAATTATTGTTCTGGCAGCTGCATTTGCACCAGCTGAGTTTCTAACAGGCTTTTTCAGAGACAAAGAACATCGCAGCAGTCATTTCTATCCAAGTATATAGGATACTGTGTTTTGCCAAGAAAGATGTGATCCTTCCAACAAACCTGTAAAGTAAACTAATATTATTATTCCCCATATTGCAGCTGAAATATTTAGTTAACCTTTTTTCTTTCTCATAGGAAAAGTGAGTCTACAGGAAAAAGTGACATTTAATGCAGCATTCCCTCCCCCTTTAAACACCTTAGTCTCCATGCTACACTAGTTCTCAAATCAAACTAGTGTTCTTAAAAAGCACAACAGAACATTCATCATTGAGTCAACACACAATCCAATTCACATCAGCACTCGCAAGCAGTTCAATAGAATGCCAGCTAGGTGATCAGCAAGAAAATGATCTTAGAAAGTTATGCCAGATGGAACTTTACTATTACCTGAATGGGAGAGGATAAAGAAGTCCCAGAACCATAGACTAGACTGAGGAATGAGGGAGAAAATCACAGAAGAAAGCATTTGTGTATCAGTTCTACCAGTAGTCATATTTGATGTGTGCTTATAGACAAAGCACGGTAAGAACATACAGCATAGCATGAACAAATCTGTACAAAGCATTCACCAGATCCCATTCTTTTTTCAAATGATGTAACATTAACTCAGTGTCTCACAAGCTCTTTTGTACACAGATGTAACATAATGATGTCTACACAGAAAGGGTGGAGCTTGCTTTGATCAGCACAAAGCTATATTTTTCATTTGTCCACTTTGATTCCCTCAGCAGGGACCTTTGGACAGGTACCAATTTTAGAAACTTTATTTAGCCACAGCACTGCCATTATTTAAAACAATCTTGGTGCTGCAACTGCAAAGAATAGGATTTCCAGCTGCATAAAAGTGTGCGCGGGGGAGGGTGTTCTTTTAAGGGACTTTTTAAATCTCGGTAAATCAGACTTCGAACTACTACTATTGTTTGTTGCCAACCACTGTCCTGTTGCCAAGAAAACGACATTGATGCATGCATAAGAATTCCAGGAGACAAGTTTGGCCTGAAGGAGATTTTGCTTTACATCAATCTAGCCTTGCAATTAAAAAAAATGTCAGTAATAATAGCTCCAGTTCAAATACTCACCTTAGCCCTGGATTCATGAGATGGATTTTTAGTACTTCTTTGAATTGTTCCTTTTTGAGTTAAGATGCCTGAGAGAATGTTTATAAAGGCTTTATGTCCACATTGCAGGTCACATTCCAGCTTGCAAGACTCTTAACAGTATCTTGATCCCTGCTCTGTGAGTTTGGTAAAACGCTCTGTTTCTGGAATTAAGGAATTCCGAGCTCAGGCATTCGCTCACAGATACTTCATCCGCAATATTAATATTAATAATAATAAAATTCATTCCTGTCTTTCAAACACTTGATTTCAACAGTACAAATGCAAGGTACAGAAAGGGGACATTGATTGTATCTATTGCTTAAATAATTGGGAATCAGAAGCCATTTTTTGCTTTTGCTTTCTGCTAGTGCCCAAAATGATGCCCTGGATGGAACAGACAGCTGTATCATGGGCAGAAGGGGGGGAATAGAACAGTATCGTTGTGTCTCTTCAAAGTGAAGAAGAGCTAAAAGGTCCTGCTTGTCTATAATGTCATAGTTCTGCCCTCTTGTGCATGCACAGGGTGAAGCAGCAATTAAGTGACAGCATTGTTTCTCAATGTGATACAGTTCCTTTTCGTGTAGGAGCCCTTGATCTCGACCTATATGCATCCATAAGCTTGGAGTGACAGAACAAAATTCCTCTCAAATTTTGTCCATGTGAGGATGCTCCCCAGCCTCTCTCTATAATTTGCAAAGTTAATTGTTTTTTTTTTTAGTTCACAGGGAGAAAATGATCAAGGTAAAGGTAAAAGTTTCCTCCACCCGGCACATGCGTGCTAGTTGGTCTGACTCGAAAGGCAGGGCTCATCTTCGTTTCAAAGCCAGAGAGCCAGTGCTGTCCAAAGACATCCTTCTGGTCATGGAGCTGGCATGACTCGATGCTTAAGGTGCACGGAGCGCTGTTACCTTCTCACTGAGGTGGCCCCCTATTTCTCTACTTGCATTTTTACATGCTTTCGAACTGCTTAACACAGCCTATAACAAATCAAAGGAAGAAATCCCTGGCTCTTGTTAGATTTGTGTTTTCTTGTCAACATTTGAACCGCACAATGTCACACAAAGCTAAAACATAGTATTGTTCTTTCCCTTCTCACAAACTGCTAATCAGTAATGGATCTAATCAAGAACTTACCTAATAAGTCCATAATGGGATATTTGCTTCTCACGCGAAGCCAAGGTTTCTCATCACTGAAGAAAATTATTATCCTTTTCTTTCTGCAGTGCAAATAGGACCCACACACATCGACATTTGATGGTAAGCCCTTAGGCAGGGATAGTTTAAATTACAATTAAGAGATCTATTTCTGCCATTAACATCTGGGTGATAAGGCACTGCATCTAGGCATTTTTAAGCCTAGATCAGAATGCTATTCAGAGTCAGAGAAAAGACAGCCTGTTATGTAAACAGCATGATCTAGCCAAAGCCAAGCATATTAGAATTGCACTGATTACAATGTGAAATGGTTAAACACATTATTAATTCTCCCATTAAAATTAATGGGGCTGATTCAACTTGTGGGCTTCTGGCTTCAAAGACCAAATAATAAGATTCAGTTGAACTACTGAGTATATACCCTAAGCTGATGGTCAAGGGTATGGTGTTCACTGATTCACCATCAAGCTGACCTTACCATTAGGTAGCATGATGTAACCGCTTCAGGTGGCAGGCCAAGAAAGATTTTGTCCATTTGAGACCAAATCTTCATCTGCTGTACTTTTGAACTTTGCCTGTACAGCTACTTTCCTGCTTCTTTTCAAATTATATTTGGCAGCTGAGTGACCAATTGTAAAATGCATGGAAGTAGTGCTGGGAAAGTGTAATATGAACTCTCCAGTAAGGTATTCCACAATGTTGTTGAATGAAGGTAAGGTGTCTTCCAAGGACTGTTAGTTGAATTGTAAATTCATCAGCATATCTGCATCTTAGATGCCCGAGTGTTATATCATGGATCTGTAATGAAGTAAATTAAGAGAAAGAATGTGGAAGAAGAGGTGATTTGAAGAAACAGGATTGGGGATTGTGTATAATAGTCCTAAGGTGCCACTGGTTCTTTATTAGAAATGGATGGTTCCTACAGATGGGAATGCAAGAGAAGGTGTCGCACAAAACAGGCAAACATTGTTGAATGAGCATGTGGTACCAAAACCAAAACAAAACACCAAACAAAATAATAGCTGCCCACAAGCATAATGCCATTCCCAGTCACAAAACCTTTGCTCATCCCTACTTTAGAAAAACAGCAACATTGGAATAGTTTAAGAAAATGCAAGAGAAAGCAAACTATAAGGCAATTTTACAGTTTTAAAAATCAATCTGGCAGTCATTCTTTTCCCTCTGGAGAGCTTCTATGAAGAGTGGTTGTCCTGGTGTGACATTTTGGATTGCTGCTCCAACCATTACAACAGGATGAAGAGGATGAAACACTTATAGTCATTCTTTTACCAGTATTTCCCATTGTCTGTGATAAGAAATTCCAATGCAATAGCAGAGATACTGCCAAAATAAAATACACTTGTAAAAAATTAGCAAAGCAACATCAAAACTCATTCAATCTTGCCATATGGTAACAAAACCTATATAATGCTCTTGATCTTTAATCTCTATGCCAATGTCTGCTTGACAGATTATGGTTATAGCCTCTGACAAATCTGCTTAGAGAATTTTTGGCTGCAAACTTTGGCACAACAACCACTGTCTGAAATACATTCAAAAGGCTAAACATTTTCATAATAGCTACTTTACACAGATTAGTAAGCTTCCCTTCAGGACATCAATTTTTTTTTTAAGTGACCGCATTCATTGCTGTAATCGTAGGCTTGTTCACAAAGAAAACGGACAGTTTCTTTTCTTTTTTCCTTTTTTAAAGTGTTTATTTAACACAGTGACTCTTTGGAAATCTCTTGCAAACTGATCAAGCTTATTGCCAACAGATAGCAATTGCAGCAAGAGATTATTATGGTCATTTTTCATGTAATTGGAAGCTTGTGTTTGGTTGCTATGACTTGTGGGCTCAGTGCCTCATTTTTATAATCCTTTATAAAGGGCGTTATTTGCATGTCACAGAAATATGCCAGGCACCAGGAGATAAATAAACACTGCTGAGTGAGTATTTTAACATCTGCCCATGACTCCTTTTAACTATTATCAAATTTTAGCCTGCTGCAATGATCTAAACTAAAAATAATCTGATTTTAGTTTTTAGGACTTGGTCTTGATGAGAAGAATTAAAATAAGAAAGCAGTTGCTTATAAAATGAAATTTTATAATTTATAATTTCTGTTCTAGAAAATTTTATTATTTTATAATGGAAGAAAATTTTATATTAGAAGAAAATGTAAAGTATAGACTAAATTCAAGGAGAGATGTGTGAGTATATATATCCAGGCTGAAGATGGCAAGTGAGACCTTGCCCAACCGTCGCCAGGAGAAAAAGAGAAAAGCAACTTATATTACACCACAAATATTATAGATTGGGTTGACTATCTCTTCTAAGCTACAGAACATCAGCAATAAATAAACAGAATCTCACAAAATTGTGACAATTTCATCTATATAGTTCAAGAAATCTCCTATATGATTCACATAAGGAAACCGTCATGTGCAATGAGTAATTTCATGGGAATTCATGCAAGATCACTGACTACTGGTAGTCTTTTGAGAAATCTCACAAGAGATCATGGAAATGAAAAATCATGTAGACATACACTGTTGAGCACCAGCTAGTTGAGGGAATTTAAATTGCTTTGTAGCTGGGTCATATATTTTCTCATCTTTCTGTTAGACTGTACATACACCATTGCGACATATCATATGCTCTCAGTGCAAATTGCATTTCTACTCTCTTAACATAGCCACGAACGAAATGAGTTCAGCCCTTGGTAGCTTTAATTCAAAGGACCCAGGTAAATGCTTATAGGAAGGAATCCATCTTGAGACATGAAAAAATGCTGCGTGTGGAAGTGTGTGTGTATGTGTGTGTGTGTGCATGCTCATTTGAGTCAGTATTGACTCCTGGTGCTTCCTGGACAGGTCTTTGCAATTTTCTTGGCAACATTTTCAGAAATGGCTTATCATTGCCACCTTCCTAGGATTCAGAGGGCAGGACTGTCCCAAGGTCACCAAGCTGTTTTTGTGCCTAAGGCAGGACTAAAACTTATGGTCTTCTGATATCTAACCTGATGCCATAACAACTACTACTGGTAGTTCTCACTTAATGATGAGGCCAGAATTTCCATCGGTAAGCTAAACAGCCATAAACTGTGATGTCACGTGATCACATAACTAAGCAAAGGCAATCTCAGCAGTCCCCATTGCTGTTGTTAAGCAAGGATCATGGATTGTCAAGAGAGGTCCTTCTCATGACTTCCGGCCAGCTTCCAACAAGCAAAGTCACTGGAGAGGGAAGAATTGAAGTCCCTTTAAGGCTTGTGGACTTCAACACCCAGAATTCCCCAGCCAGTCATGCATGTGTGTGTGCACTAGAGTGTGGTTGGTGATTGTGCTTCAGGCAGGCATGTGCTATGGAGTCTGAGATCTCTGGATTCTCATACAGGTAGTCCTCAACTTACAACGGTTCATTTAGTGACCGTTCAAAGTTACAATGGCACTGGAAAAAGTGACTTATGACCATTTTTCACTTTTATGACCGTTGCAGCATCCTCACGGTGACGTGATCAAAATTTCAGATACTTGGCGGCTGAATCATGTTTATGACGGTTGCCGTGCCCTGGGATCATGTGATCCCCTTTTGTAACCTTCTGACCAGCAAAGCCAACGGGGAAGCCAGATTCACTTAAGAACCCTATTACTAACTTAGCAAACTGCCGTGATTCGCTTAACAACTGTGGCAAGCAATGGGGCAAAATTCACTTAACCAATGTCTCACTTGACATTTTGGACTCCATTATGGTTGTAAGTTGAGGACTACCTGCACTTCATCGTCAGGCTCCTTGAGAAAAAAAGAAGCAGGAGCAACTTACAGGAGAAATCTGTGACTTTCCTTGGGAGTTAAACTCCACACATCTTAAAGTTGCCAAGTTTGAAAAACATCATTATCATTATTAAAAGATACCATATGTTTGGTGAGTTAAACTGGTGAAGACTCAGTGAACCTGGTCAGAGTATTTAAGCAAGAAATAAGCAAGGAGTCTGACAAGTGCTGAACCAACACAGATTTCTTTAAAACATACAGTAATGTAACAGTATATTAATGTATGATGAGAGCTACAGAATTGCCAGCAATCTGCATCACTGTCTTCCCTCTTTCTTAACGAACTTTCAGAATACCACTTCACTCATCTTTAACAGCATTTGTAATGTCATCACATCAAACACGCTTGACTGTTCTCATTGCTGTCAGCCAATAGAGGAATCCAGGTGTCAAATAATGTGATTAAATCCTTAATCTTAATCATTGTATGAACTAGAGCCAGAGGCTGCCATCAAATCGGAGCCAAACTGTGAAAGAGGTTGATTCGGAGGGCCCCCCAGCACATAGGAATCAGGTACTCAGAGCCAAACATCAAACAAGAGCTAAGAGCAAAAATCAGCAGAGAATCACTTATATGAAGTCCCAAACTGACCAGGAAACCTTTACATCACCATTTTAGGCAGAGACTGAGATGTGATCTGGACTCCTTTTTCTGCACCCTAGAGCAGAGGTCTCCCCACTCCGGTATGTGGATCAGAACCAGTCTGCATCATGCCAGCAACCAGGCTGCACAAACAAGCCAAGCCCCATTCGCGGGATGAAGGCAGCGCACAAAACCACACCCCCTCCAGTCCACAGAAAAACCTTTCTCCATGGCACCAGTCCCAAAAGGTTGGGGGCCCCTGGATCGTTCCTATGAAACTTGGTGGCAAAAGCGAAAATGTTTTTGGAATTGAATTTCTCATAGTTTGTTTTTTGAAAGCCTACAAAAGCAACCCCCACACACCGAAAGAAAGAAAGCTTAAGTTTTAGGAAATTAAGATTGGCCAGAAATAACAGACCCACACACTCTGATGTTGAGCACACTTATAATGTGCCTTTCCAAAACACTTTTTTCCAAACAATTAAAATATCAGAATGTTGAAGACAACCTGTGAATACATATCTTTCCATAATAAAATTACAAAATATTCCAAATCCTAATAAAAGCAAATCCATCAAGATCACCCCAAAATTACCAATAAAATAATTCAGTTAAAAGGATCCAAGAAATTAACTCATTTAAGTAAAATGAATCTCCATTTTTTGTCTCTTGTATTACTTGTATTTAATGTTTTATTTGTAAACTACTGAGAGTCACTGGGAATCAGGTGGTCTGTCTGTCTGTCTGTCTGTCTGTCTGTCTGTCTGTCTGTCTGTCTGTCTGTCTGTCTGTCTGTCTGTCTGT
>JANHFO010003537.1:10666-22369 GCA_032468095.1 Pareas carinatus | reverse complement strand
CATTTGGTTCAGTACTTTCCGGGATCACCTACCAGACACAAACGGCTAAAACGGGCTCCTTTTTTATATATATAGATAGTTTATGAATTTTATATATTTTATTGTAAACTGCTTAAAATCACTATGTGACGTGGGCAGCTATATAGAGTAAATAAATAAATTAAAAAGTTGAAAGAAAAGTAATACCTCCATCTCTATAAGTTTAAGTAGAGATAAATGAAAACAGACTTTGAAATGAGATCTTTTGTTACCCGCTTGCCACATAATCATCATTTGCTACATGCTTCTGCCAATAATGGGCAAGCTTTTAGGACAGAAAATAAATCCATACTTTTAACTTTTTACAGTGTCTGGATTCTGAGAGCCCTTTCTGCCTCTTCATTCAAATTAAATAGATACTCATGGAGGTATTTCTTCAATTTTGGGAAAAGGTGGAAGCCTGATACTAGCCTTGAACAATATGGTGAATGGAATAATATGGTAGAACTTTGCAATTGTTTCTTGTAATTTGTGAGGTGTGATGCCTAGAGTTGTGTTGCAGTAAAATTTCTTTCTTGTGCTCCTTAATCATTGTTTCAAATTTTGAGAATTGCAATGTGGTTCTTTGAATTGATCTTAATCCAGGGTTAAAAAAATGCATATGAATAACCAATCTGCACCCCCAAAACCTGTAACCATTAATTTTCCTGATAAAGCCTGATTTTGGGATTTTTCTTGGCAAGTAAAGTTTTGTGATAATCCATGGGCCGACACTTTATTTTTCAATCTTAATGACAAGCACATATCTTTTTGGCTGTTAGGATGCTGTGAAGAAATTCCTCTCTTCCATTGTTGGCAGTGACAACAATTGCTGGCAATTTTCTGCTCTTAAAATTTTAATCCCTGCCAACAGTGTGTAACAGAACTTACCTTGAACAACCCTTTTGCTACAGAAGAACTTCATTATGTGACCTCCACATTTCTGTTAAATAGTTGAGAGAAATGCATCTTTGAATGATTTGCTGATTGTCAACCTTTCTCATATGAAATTCATTGGCTGTCATCACAGGTCATCCGTTTCATTCTTTGTCACATAAACAAACTCTTCCTGATTCACCATTGTTACATTTTTTTTGGCTCAGTGATGCACAGTATTCATGTCAATGCAGTCATCTCCATAAGCGATGTTAATTTGTCAGTGGATTTTAATTGATGGAGTTCTTTTGGCAGTCAAAAATTCAAGTATGATGCATTGCTAAAAGGAAACTATTTGCTGTAGCCTAACCCTAGCAATGCAACATTTTCTCATGCAATTTCCTTGCAACAAAAATGAAAGAATGTATCCTAAAGTATATGTCAAAGCTTCTTGCACTTTGGTACTGTCATCTTTTGGCAACTTAAAACATTGGAAGTATTATTTTTCATTCATTACTGGAGGTCATCATGACTTCTGAAAGACTGCTACAAAATTGTTTATAGATACACATTAACTGAAATAGTGTAGTGCAGTTCAGAAGCACTGAACTGTCTCTAGGGCTTTTATCACATTACCACTGGACTACTTTCCCATGCTAATCTACATTTTCTCTGCTTGAAAACTGCCCTTTGAAATAAGATTCTTTGTTTCAAATTACAGCTAGCTGAGATGAAATAACAATAGTGGATACATTTCTTTATGCTCTATATATTTTAATAAGTTTCTGACTATGAAAAGAAATTAAACTCCACAGCCAAACAACACCTTTTACTTCTTCTTCTCCCCCCTCTGCAATATGTTTAATTTCCCAATAGCAAAGGATTGCCAATGTAGAATTTATATGATATCTGTGAAGAAGTTCTTTGCCAACAAAATAATTCTCTTTTTAAAAAGTTAAAAAAGAGTTATTATGTCTTGACAAAGAGACTATATAGTTCTGGTTGCATAAATGTATGCAATTAATAATCTCAAAATTTAATACTATTATGTTAGAATTGCCAGTAAAATCTAGTCAGTCATATGCTGTAGTCAATTGATATAGTGACAGATACTTGTAAATGTAAAAATACATTTATGCAAATTAACCCATAAATACATGCAAATGCATGCCTTGAATGTGACTTCTGTTTTTAAGGCGTTTTTAGGATTATGGATTATGTTTTGGTTTGTTCACCACCTACAATGCCTTGTTAGATAGGCAACTATATAAAGCTGTCAAATGTAAATGAATAATTTTACATGTGACTAAAAATCTACTCCTATCCAGCTGCCTATTCCTTTCAGAATTCTTTCTCCTTTCAGCTGTATTCACCCTATTTTGGAAAAGACTGCCAAGAGCAATTAAAACATAATGAAACAAGCAAGCAAAAAATGTAGAATAGATGTCCTAAATACTTTCTAGGCAGAAAAACAAGATATAAACAATATAAACAAGCAAGTAAGCAAGCGGAAGACCAAACTCACCTGATTAGTGTAATTTAAATCTATATCATTTTGAATATATCCAGAGTATGTGCTAAGTCAAAGTCAAAAATTACAGTTTAATATATTACATTAATTCAACCTTTGCATTTGAAAATTTTGGTTTATGTCTTAGTGTATTATGAAAACCCAGCCAGTTTTGATTCATTTAATAAACAACTGTTTAGCCATAGTGTTTAACAGTGCCTGGAATCTGAATGGATCTTAGCTTACTTGGGTATTAGGTCTTTTGTCACACTGATGATCTACCTGCCTGATGCTGGAAAATATTTTTCCTGTGAAATCTATAACAGGATAGACAATGTGGGCATGGGACATAGGACCAAGTTATTAGTGAACTGTGAAAGATATTAAAAGGGAAAATAGATTCCTATCATTTCTCAGCTATAGTTGGAGGAGTCAGGGACAAGAAGAATTGCTACATTGGGGACATATTTTCAGAGGGTGTGTTTTGAAACTGAAAGAAATAGTTAATGAGGGATAGTTGTGGCAGATCAGTTTACCCATATTACTTCACATCATAAATGTTTACAGAGCCTCTGCTAATTTCAGATTTCTTTGTTATAAATTACTGAAGCTCTAGCCATATACTGTCCAATTGCTTGTGATTTTATGGCTATACTTAAAACAAAACAAAAATGAATTGAAACTGTTATGTATTGTGGGAGGCAGGCAAATGGACACTCATGAGGTAAAGTAACTCAACCTTTAATAACAGGAATGTGAACTGAGACAACGGTGCACAGGCTCCGTGTCCCTTTGAATAACGCATTCAAACAACCCGGCCTAGGCGGGCGGCCAATCGCTCCATGCACGCCTCTTTACTTGCCTCCGAGTGGCTCCTCCAAGTCCGTGTCTCTCCACCAATGGCAGCTCATGTTTTTTCCTGCACTGCCAGCTGCAGGACAACAGAAACATTACTTTACCACTGACTTTTGTTTCAAATTTTATCCATGGCAAGGAAGTAATAAAAATAGATAAATAAAATACTGTAGCTACTAGATTATCTCCAAACAGCCAAACACAGTTTGTTGATAACTCTATGGCCCAGTTATCATTCCTAAAAAATCTCTTTGCTGTGTCTATGAAATTCTATATTACACTGGGAGAGCCAGTCCTTCTGAGTATCAATGAACTGAATGAGAGAAAATTATGCTGTCATAATTCCTGTACTAATGACCTCATTCTGAGTAGCTTTTTACTGCTCTTTCCCCTCTGATAGCAATACCATTACCTCCACATTCACATGCTGCCACTTCTCTGTTTCCTTGGCAGGCTAGCAGGGGGGTTGAAACCTAATCTATGCAGCATCATTCCCACATGGGCTTCTTTCTGTTTGCCTAATCAGCTTTGCTCACTGCCAGTGGTTCAGTTTGTGAGTGCGGAGGGCTGCGCTTGTCCTTCAGCCATCTCTGGAGGCAAACAAGAATATGATCAGGAAAGGACTGAGTGGCCATCAATTAGTCAATGGGGCAAAACTTTGAAATATACCCAGAAGCTTCCCTTTCATTCACTGAATCACACGGAGAAAGCAAATAAAAATAAAATAAGGAAAGAAAATAATCCATTAAGAATAAACAGTGTTTTTCATGGAATTTTTCTTTGCCCAAGAAAATTCATCTTTGATTATTATTAATGATGGGATTCCAGGTAGAACAGTGAAGCTTCAACCATCCATCACAAGTTTTATATCAGGGACCTGTGATGGGCACCTCTAGCTATTCCCATTGCTTAAGTGCTAATGTTAAAAACTGTCATATCAACTTAGATATCTCTGAATGCTCTGCTAAGAGCTCTGCACTAATAGCCTCCAGGAAAATTTCTCCTCAAACTGTAGTTAGATATTCTCAGCATTTTGGGGGATGGGTGGCTTCTGGACATTACTGTGCAGTAAAAATATATCTTGAAAAATACTGTCCCAAAACTTGTGTATTTGAATGCTTTTGGAAATTTATGTAAGATCACTGAAATTCAGAACTGATCGAAGGGCAGTGTGAATGGTGCAACCACACAAGGCCCTGCGCTTGTCAAGGACTTTTGAGGTTAATAAATAGGCCCCACCTCCATGCTTGCTGAGGCTCTGCACTCATCATTTGGCCCCTGAACCTGCTTATTCTTCGATCAACTGTACTGAAATTTCATAATTTTTTGGCAATCTTACAAAATTTCAATCATATTTTCTTAAAGATTATTTTGGGAGCCTTTCTTCTATGTTTCTTTTAACCCATGGATTAGACCAGCAGTTCCCAGTCTCTATGGCTTGGCAGCTCAGTGGGGGGAGAGGGGAACTGACTTGCCACCCATGCAAGTCAAGCTGTGCACGTGAACATTGGCCTGCCACTTGCATAAGTTGAGCTGCACCATCCAACCAGTCACACGGCCCCATTCCAATGGTCCACAGTTCGGTAGTGGAGGTAACTGGATTAGACACATACCAATTACTGTTTGTCATAAATTTGGTTTATACCAATTCTTTTAAAAGAGTCCTAAGGGTTAAACATCATTTGGTTCCTTACAAGAAAGATAACCAGCAGTCTTGTAAAAATTTTATGCATAACCTTTTTCAGTGGGTTATAATTTACTGAACACTTAGGTAAACCTGGTTTTTCTTCCTGGCAACTTTTTCCTTCAATGGTACAAGAAAGGCACAAGACAACCAGCTTTTTTGATTCAAGCAAAACCAGTTAGAAAGCAGATTAAGTGATTGTACAGATTGCAATTTATTTGATTTAGACGCTGCCTGACGTCAACCAATTTTGAACGAAAGTAACACCTGAATCCTTTTTATTAACAAAAGCTAAAATTGAGTTAAAAGATACATAAAACATATTTTTAATCAAGTCCCAACAAGAATAAATAACATTCCATGTTATGAAAATAGAAAAAGATGAAAAGTGTTTGATTAAAAAAATAAATAATTAAATGCACGATTGCAAACTGGAATTGAGAGTGGGGGAATGCTTAAAATCCAATACATTACATTAAATTTGGACCAAATTGGATCCTTCTGGCTATTAAGCTATACATATCCATGGCATGGATATAATTAAGGCTGACAAGCATCTCTCAGTCTCTCTTTTTCTGTTCCCCATTGTCTGTTATCTATCATAATCTTTCTTTTATGTTTGTCAAACTAAGTAAAATGGAAGAATGTAATAGATGTGAATGAAGTGAGTCTGATATTGATGAATACATACATAGAAGTAGAGATGTCAGTTTAATTATGAATGAAAGATCTAAAATTAAAGTAAGGTCTCAAAGAGGATCCCACAGAATTTAATCCTGACTCTGACACTCCCTAACAGTTTCACAAATGTCATAGCTGGAAAAGTGGAATGAGTGTTTATAAAAAATTAGAAATAACTCAAAGTGGGAAAGCATAGCTAATACAAAAAGCCATTATTTAAAAATGATATAGCTTGGAGAAGTGGCTAAAAGTAGTAGAATGAAATTTAATAGCGACAGATACAAAGTTCTTCACTTAGAAGATAGAAATAAAGTGCCCAGGTGAGGGAATAGGGTAGGAAATATATGACTTGATAATATTATGGATAAAGCAGAATCTAGAATTGCAATGGATCACATGTTGTATTTGAAAATATAATAATAATGTGACAAAACTAGTAAAAATGACAAACATAATTTTGATTGCATGCCATTAAGTCAATATCAGTTCTTGGTGACAACACTGATGAATGATATCTAGAATGATCTGTCCCCAACTTGACCCTTCAGCTGTTTCAATGCTGAAATCAAGTCCATCTACCTTGTGTTGGCTGTCCTCTTTACTTTACTTCTACTTGTCCTAATATGGACGTTTAAAGGGAGCCCAATCTTCATATAGCAATGTCCAAACTATGATAATTTGAGTTTAGTTTCATCAGTTTGACTGACTATTAGATTTTAATTACCAAACTATAAAACTCCTACAGCCACAGGTAAGTGAGCTGAGGCTGATTCATAGTTGGTAGAGAATAAGCAGTCTTTGAAAAGGACATGAAGGCTAGAGTGTGTTTGTTGCCAAAAAAGTCAGATGTGAACTGAGATCAGTAAACAAATCATCAGACAATGACTCCAGATGAGAGACAAGGGGCAAGGTGAAGCAAATTCAGGGTCTAAGACATGGCAAAGCAACATAGACACATGACACCACTGAAAGTTGTCCTCAGTGTTTTTTCCCAGGGAGAATGCAATAAATAAGCCAAGCTGACCTCCCACTCAGTGCAAGCTGAGACATATCACACAGGAGCTCCAGTCTCTGTTTCCTAATAGCTCTTCCATTCTTTTTAGCTGGTTCCCTCAAATTTATTACTCCCTCTCTGCCTCTGAATCTTCACTTAAGCACCTCTGCCTAGGACAAAGACTAAGCTCTGAGTTTGAGAGACTATTAACGATGTTAATAGGGGTTCTAAGAATTTGCTGTCTCTGACTCCAGTACTGCTACATAGGATTTTCACTACCACTCTTTGACTCCACTTCTTCTCCAGTCCTATCCATCTAAGGACATGTTCTCCAGTAGGGTCATAATATCTGGTAATTTGTACCTTGAGTGAGTCTCTGGATTGATTTGTTCTATGATCCATTTATTTGTTTTCATGGAATTAACGGAAGATTTATTCCATACCAATGTTCAAAAATGTTTATGCTGCTTCTACAAAGTTCAAATCTGGCTTCCATAGAGTGTAATAGGGAAAATCACAACCTGTATAATTTTTTATAGGTTTGCACATATAATAGCATCTGAACACAAAAATATTCTTCTCAGTTTTTGAAAAACAACTGGCTCAACTTATCAGCTTAAACTAAAAATGAGGGGGGAAGATCTCTAGGACAAACTTTATAATCTTTGAGACTTAATTCCAAACATAAACCCCAACATAACCAATCACCTGCTATCATATCCCTCTTGAGTTGCCTTATTTCATTCAAGACTGAACATTCCCTGTTCCCTCACTTACTTCTTATAAAGTTTAGTTTCTATACTCTAATCATGCTTGCTGTTCTTCTACATCAATAAGTGATCATCTACTTCCAGCTTTTCCTAAATCACTGCTGCCTAAAATAGTTGCCTGCTTTCTATAATTGGACAACTGGAATGACCTTCACATCTTGTATGTCCTTGTTGGGAAAGCATACCATTGATATATAGTCCTGACATCCTTTACTTATCTCTCATAGGAATACCCCAAACCACAATGAGGGGCAGTATTGCAAGACTTGGGAGAGAGGAAAATGTAGTTTAGGGTACATCAATAAATACATTATTTCAAAGCCATAATAAGTTACACTAGATTTGACAATCCTTTGCATCCTATGTTCAATATTTGGTATCATATTTAAAAAAAGATTCAAAGAAATTTTGGGTAAATGCAGAGAAGAGCAACAAGCATGATTAGAGTGTAGAAACTAAACTATACAAGAAGAAAGTAAGGGAACAGGGAATGTTCAGTCTTGAATGAAATAAGGCAACTCAAGAGGGATATGATAGTATATTCAAGTGCATAAAACGAAATCATAAACATAATCCAGGAGTTCATGAAGACAAATTCTGAGCTACAAATATTCTCTTCTACAGGCAAATTTGGGATGAATGTTAGAAAAATATCCTAACAGTAAGGGCAATTTGGCAGTGGAACAAATTGAGAAGGAAATTAATAAACTCCTCTTTGCTGGATAAGCTGAAGCAGAGTCTGAATTATTTTTTCCAAGTCCATATAGGTAATTTTTGTTGCAATAGTCTAACACAACTGTCTCTGGGATATCCTTAATGCATATTTTGAAAGAATACCTGGGATAGAATTACATGGCCTATTTTCCCGAACCTCCTCCCCTCCAAAGACTTGTCAAAATAGATTGTAGGCATTCAAATTAGTTGCTATGATGACGTTGGATAGTTTTCAGAATTTCTGGAATGAACAAACAATGGCTTATTTTCAGGGTTTGAAGATATATAATTTTGTGCTAATATGAAACTGAGCCATCTCTGTCTTTCAAAGAAATATATTAGTTCCGTGTTAGGCAGAAAGCAGCAACAGGATGATACCAGATAATGTTTATACTGATGTAACTGGAAATAATTTTGGATAATTTACAGGTAAAAATAAATCAATAGAAGCCAAATCAGGCAAAGTAGCTGGAGAAGAAATAATGCTAACAAATAAAATCTGCAAGCTTTCTCAAGCAAATTGTTAGAAGAGAAGGAAGAATTGTTAAGCTGATGATACTTACTCCATTGATGCAGAAAGAGGTTTGCTATGCAAAATGCATGATGATGATGATGGCAATGATGATAATGCAGACTAGTATGCTAAAAATAATCAGTTTCCCCAAAACTAATCTAAATGTCCTACTTGGCAGCTGGGACTCATTGTCACTATAATACAAGGGCTATGGTAGCAAAAAGAAACCTCAGGCTAATTTACTAAACGAAACCTGTCAATTTGAGTGAGTTTTTTTGTTTCAAAATTGGATAATAACAATCTTAGTTTCTAATGGTTTAAATTATGCATCGGCAAAAAGAACTGAATGCTTCCTCTTTTAGTTAGCATTTAATTGCCATCTCCATTGGTGATGGCAGAATGTGCCAACATTTGTGATGGGTATAGAAAAGGCTTCAAGATTCTTCTGTGTGACAGTCTGGAAAATTATAGTTGCTTATATTTTTGAAAATAACATCTGGTTTCAGATCTTTCTTCCCATGTCTTTTTTGACAATGAGAAACATCAAATAGGTTTCATCTGATAATAAATTTCCTAAGGAGACAGTAGTTACTGACTCATAAATCCCAAATGCTCTTTTAAAAATGTACTTAAAGGAAACAAAAGTTTCATGTACAAAGGTTTAAATGAAGGGAGGAAAAAAGTAAGAGCTGAGCTATGCTGTTTTTCACAGGAGGAATCTGGATATTAGGTTAAGTTACAGGAAGGTAGAAGAAGGATTGTGTAGGATCTGCAGCAGCCGGGCTCCGGCAGCCAGAGGCAGCTAATTAGAGCGGATGCCTCACCCTCGCTCAGGTTTTCCATCTGCTGCCAACTAACGCATCTGATTGGGTGCTAATATTTAAAGAGAAGTCGGCATATTTGCACTGAGAGAGTTTTTACTGTTTTCTTTGCAATAAAGTTTTGTTGTACCTTCACTATGTTCGGCTTTCCTTCCAAACCTGTGCATCCACCAGACTGGGTTTCAGTTAGAACCAGTACTAGCAATGAAGAGGGTGGAAAACTGTATGGAAAAACAGTAGATTCTGGATTGTGGAGGGGTGTAGTGGCTAGTGAGAATCAGGCAGATTCTCAGAATTCTCAGAATTCCTCACTTCTCAGAGGAAAGTGAATCAGACTGGACAATCTATGAAGGGGGGTATGTTGTCTCCCAGGAGCAAAGAACAAAGATGTAACCAAGAGTTTTACCAAAATAATAAAGCTCACAGATTATTATTGTTTTATCATATCTCATGTAGAGACAAATGATACAACAAAAGAGTCTAAAAACAATATCAAGAGACTATGATCAGTTAGGCATGAAAGCCAAAGAGTTAGGAACACAGCTAGTGTTTTAATCTGTACTTCCAGTCAAAGGTCAACATACAAAGAGCAAATGGAGGATTTTAGATGTAAACCACTGGCTTAAAGGAAAGAGGGATACATAACTAAAACATAATACTAGCAAATAGCCCAAATCTGCAAAGACACTATCAGAAAAGTTAAGATCCAGAATAAACTAAGACTTGCAAAAAATGCAAATAATAATGATAATGACAGATAATGATAATAATAAGCAGCTGAAGAAACAGTGGACAGTGGGAAGCTGCTGCAAGAAGATCTCATAGACTGACTACAAGCAACGGCATGATAAAAATAGCAACAATGATTCTGCAAGAAATATCATTTGCCTGCAAGCAAGAACTGATAGAACCATAAAATAGAGAAAGTCATAGAATATGAAGACGCTAAATTGTCCTGAAGAAGAGTAATTTTATTGTCATTGTACAAGTATGCAAGGTATACACATACAATGAAATTCACATAACACCCAGAGACCAGACCCAAAACACATCCACACATGACAATTCCCAAATGCATCCCACCTGCCAAATTCCCCCTTCCTAAAAACACCCAAGAATCCACACAACAGACCAAGTTATACTATACAACAGTTCACTGATGGATAGCCCTTAAGTTCATTATTAACTGCAATTATAGCTCTGTAGTAAAAGCTATTCATAAAATGTGTGGTCTGAGTTTTAATTGCTCTGTATTTTCTGCTAGAAGGCAACAATTCAAAGAGATAAAGGGACTTTAGAATACAGAAAGACCTGTACCTGCCACATAACACCTTAGACTTAAAAATTGTAGGTAAGAAGGACAGAAAAGTCTGAATAGTGGACGTGGCAGTATCTGGAGCCAGCAGAATAGAAGAGAAAAAGCTGGAGAAGATCACAAAATACATAGATATGCAAATAGAAATACACTATATTGCCAAAAATATTGGGACACCTACCTTTACATACACATGTACTTTAATGGCATGCCAGTCTTAGTCTGTAGGGTTTAATATGGAGGTGGCCCATCCTTTGCAGCTAAAACTGCTTCAGCTCTTTTGAGAAGGCTGTCCAAAAGGTTTAGGAGTGTGTCTATGAGAAATTTTGATCATTTTTCTAGAAGTACCTTTGTGAGGTCAGGCACTGTTCAAGAAGGCCTGGTTTGCAGTCTCTGCTCTAATTAATCCCAAAGATGTTCTATTAGATTGAGGTCAGAACTCTGTGCAGGCCAGTCTAGTTCCCCCACACTAAACTCGTTCATTTGTGTCTTTATGAACATTGCTTTGTTCACTGGTATGCAGTCATGTTGGAACAGGAAGGAACCACCCGAAACTCTTCCCACAAAGTTGAGAGCATGAAATTGTCCAAAATGTCTTGGTATGCTGAAGCATTAACAGTTCCTTTCCCTGGAACTAAGGGGCTAAGCTCAACCCCTGGAAAACAGTCCCACACCATAATCTCTCCTCCACCAAACTTTATACTTGATACAATGCAGTCAGGCAAGTATTGTTCTCCTGAAAAAAATCAAACCCAGACATAGAAGTGTGATTTGTCACTCCAGAGAACATGTCTCCACTGCTCTAGAGTCCAGTGACTTTTAGGATTTCAATATACAGCTGCCAGGCTGGAAGATTTCGAAGAGAAAATTAAGGGTGCCAAGCTGGATACAGATAATAAACTAAAAGAAATTCAAATTAGGACTGATAAAATGGATGAGGAACTTGTGTTA
>JANHFO010003536.1:34964-46225 GCA_032468095.1 Pareas carinatus | reverse complement strand
AATTTCTCTTGCCCTCCCTCTCTCCACATTGATTTCTTCCTCTAATCCTGCTGGTGTTTTTTTTTTTGTCCACCGGAGGCAGGATACATCTCTCCTCCTGTTTTTCCCAGGCAACAACCCTGTGAGGTGGATTGGGCTGAGAGAGAGAGAGAGGAGAGAGCGGGGGAGAGTGAGAGAGAGAAAGAGAGGAGAGGGGGGAGGGGAGAGAGGGAGGGAGGGAGAGACACCCCAGTGTCACCCAACCTGGCTCTCTTGCTTAAGGCGAAACTAGAATTCACAGTCTCCCGATTTCTGGCCAGGGTGCCGAACGGGCGCTTTCCCTGCAAATACTGTAGTAATGCACAGGAGAGGCTGAAGTTCCCCCCCTCTCTCCAGATCACAACTTGAGCCCTAAAGCTTGTCCAGGGCTTGTTGGCTCTGGGCTACTTGGCGGATGTGGAGAAAAAGATTTCAATCTGACAGTCTCTCTCCAGCCATCTTTGGCACCCTCCTTCCTACCAAGGAAGGGTCCTGAATTTCCTTGAGATTGTTGAAACTGTCTGGGTGGACTTCATCTTGGAGAAAGCAGCCTGGCTTTGTGGTGCAAAAAAGAATCCGGAGTTTCCTGATTGATGTGTGTGGCTTCCTTCCAACCCAGGACACACACAAACACAAACACACAACCGGAGACATGCACGCTGCTTTCCCTGTCCTACACATATGAGAAGGGATCACACTGCATTCCTACTGCATGCCGTAAGTCTCTCCTTAAGACTTTACAAAAGCCAGGAAAAATGACTACAGTGCAACACCTTGTCCTCTAAACTTGGAGTTGCCAGGATGTGTTTTGGGGACCCGTCAAAGATGCTCCCCTCCACCTTCCTGTCAGAGAGATCCGGATTGGCTCAGATTTGTGTCACCCGCTCCTTGTGAAAGTTGAATGGCCTGGATCTACTAATGGGGGGGGGGCGATAGACGGTGTCAGTGCTGGATAGGTGGCGATCAATGATGAGTATTCATATCAGAATTTATTTTGCCAAGTGTGTCTGGACACACAACGAATTTGTCTCCGGTGTACATGCTGTATACCTGCCTACATACATACCTACATACATACAATAAACAAACTGATTGCAATTATACATTCATAATCATAAAGTACATTCATCTTGTCATGTACATATAAGCATAAGATACATTTATAATCATAAAGTACATTCATCTTGTCATGTACATATAAGCTGCAATCGACAAACCGCGATCTCAATCATAAATGCAATCACAATCATAAAGTATATTCATCATGTCGTCATGTTATAAAATATAATCATCATGTCACAAAGCACATTTCATCATGATATATAGTTATGGTCAGATATGCAGTTATGGTGGAAAGGTTGGTTAAGTAAGTTATCTACAACTCTGGTATTCAAATTTCAGCCCGACAAATACATAGGATGTTCTCCTCCCCTTTGATCTTTATTTTAAATTTTACTCACCGGTTTCTAAATTCACCTCAGGCACCCTGGAGATATTACCTTCACTTCTACTGTTTTATTTTACTCTTTGTTTCCCACCCACCCCCTTTATGACTTTTTCGGATGTTTCTGTCACAATCTCATAGAACTCATCCCCTTGAATATAAAGTTAGGTGTCAAAAAATATCCTTTTCAACCCCATCTTACCTTGCAATAACATGGCTTTTCCAGCAGGAGGAGGTGTTGCATTAGGACCTTGGTTGGATGGTGGCTTGCTAGAAGCGCTGTTGGCGATTCTTCTCTAGAGCTTCTTAAAAAGTTGGAACCTAAAGACTTCCTCCGGGCATATTCAGTTCTCTGGATGACTTCATGGAAAAAGAAACTGAATCACAAAGAATGTTTCCAAACATCTGCAAAATCTGAGACGGCTATTTCTTTAACTCTTTCTTGCATCACATTTTTTTTTACAATAAAATATTACATTTTTTCCAGTAAACATGTTGTCTGAGTACGTAACTCACTCGCACAGTTTTGACTTCCACTTCCCCTTTTTCCTTTTACAAATCATTTCGCCAAAAGTCCCAAAATAAAAACAAAATATTCCATTCAAAGTTCTAAAACAAAAGCAAAAAAACAAAACAAACAAAAACAGATCTGATTCTCAGATTAATTTAAAATCTTTCATTTTAAAATTCAAGTTTAGCATTTATATAATTTCTCATTTTTCTAATCCTACATACATTATCCAATTTTAAAACTATATCTGATGTTATTCATAGGATAAATCTCCATTTCATTTAAAATTTTCGGTTAAGCTTTGTATTTGGCATTTTTCTAATACATCAATTTTATTGTTTTACAGGTTATTTCTCATATTATTCATAAAAATGAATCTAATTAAAATTTAAAAAAATCCATTTGAAGTGCTAAAATAAAAGCAAAAACAAAACAAACAAAAACAGATCTGATTCTCATACTAATTTAAAAATTTTCATTTTAAAATTCAAGTTTAGCATTTATATATTTTCTCATTTTTCTAATCCCACATACATTATCTAATTTGAAAAACTATATCTCATGTTATTCATAGGATAAATCTCCATTTCATTTAAAATCAAAGTTTAATTTTTCCCCCCACTGCCAGCACAAAGTCCAGAAGTGGTTTCCAAACAGGAAGAAGGTTGTTTGTATGCTTTTCTTTAATTAAAGCAATCTATTTTGCCATCTCTGCCAACTCCATCAGCTTTTGCAGCCAATCTTCCATTGTGGGAATTAAGATATCTTTCCATTTTTGCATATGGGGCATTCTTGCTTCCCATAGCATATATAAAATCAAAAGTTCCAAATTTCTTTTCAAGCTCTTTGTCCATTAAGCCTAGAAGAAAAAGTCCCTGGTTTTATCTTTATATCCATTTTGAGAATCTTCTGTATTAAAAGATGTGAATCCAATATTTCTTTACTTTGCTGGAGATCCACCATAAATGATAAAAACTTCCTTCTTTACATTTATATTTCCAAGGTAACATGCAAAGTAGAGCATCCTCTTTGGGAATTAAGAGTTCTGATGAGTTAGCCTCCTGGCTTCTAAATAAAGCTTCATCGGATGGGTTGCAGGGCTAATATACAAATTTATATTAGAAGAGATTTTTATTAAATTGCAACTATTGTCAAATTGGGTGTCCAAAAGAATATCTTCTTCATTTCCTGCTTTCTGCAAATCTCGATTTATTTTTTTATTCCTCCTTGATCTAAAGAAAAGCTAAACAAGCAATCTGGAAGATCAAATCTCCAGGAAATCTGCATGAGAAGATTTGGCAGATTCACTGATTTAAGCAAGGGATTCACCGATTTTAACCTACAAAGATTTTGTTTGCAATTTTTAACAATTTGGTGTCATATATCTGCCAGTTCTAATCTACTTTCAACTCACTTCTTGATTAGGCAGATTTGTAGGAAAGGGGGAAAACGATCTGTAGAAGACTTGGTATGAATAAGCGAATTTTTATTGTATCCAAAAGTTCAAATATATCAATCCATCAATCAGAATTGAGTCAGAAGGAACCTTAAAGGTTCTAGTCCAACTCCTTGCTTGAAGCAGGTGACCGTATACTATTTCAGACAAGTGATGAATCAGTCTCTTCTTAAAAACCTCCAGTGATGGAGCAGCCACAACTTCTGAAGGCAAAAGCTGTTCCACCGGTGATTTGTCCTCGTTGTTAGGAAGTTTCTCCTTAATTCCAGGTTGCTTCTCTCCTTGATTGGTTTCCATTCATGGTTTCTTGTCTTCAGGTGCTTTGAAAAATAAGCTGACTCCCTCCTCTTTGCAACAGACTCTCAAATATTGGAATAGTGATATCATGTCACCTCTAGTCCTTCTTTTCTCTAGACTAGCTAAACCTAAATCCTGCAACCATTCTCCATCTGTTTTAGTCTCCACATCTTTAAACATCTCAGTTGCTCTTCTTTGCATTTTTCCCAAAGTTTCAACATCTTTTTCTGTAATGTGATAACCAAAACTGGATGCAGCATTATTCCAGGTGTGACCTTACTCAAACTTTATAAACTGGTACCAATACTCCATGTGATTTTGATTCCATGCCCCTGTGAATACAACCAAGGATTGCATTAGCTTTCTTGGCTGCTATCACAGACTGCTGACTCATATTTAATATTAAATAGCACTGATAATGAAGGAGAGAGGGAGAGGGATAGTTCAAAAATGTGAAATGAAAACAAATAAATAAATCTCGGTGTTCTCTGAACTGTTCTTCATTTAGCTGTCACAAAAATATTATTATTATTATTATTTATTTAATTTATGAAATAGACTTGCAATTCTTGTCTTTTCTTCTGTCCCCCAGTCTTGACCCTAGAACATGTATGATGCAATCTCGTTTTGCTGATTTTTATACTGCCAAATAATTCTTTTTTTTTTCTTTCTAAAGCCAATATGGTCCTACAAGGGTCCAAAGCATTCATCGTATGTCTATGGAGATTCTCAATCATTCATGTCATGGTTGTCCCAAAAGTACTTTCTGAAAAGGCCAACTGGTCTTTATTTTTCCTTGAAGATGCTTGGCTTCTCCTCCCAAAAAGCATCTTCAGTTCTGAGTAAGTTCTGAAATGAAGAGGTTTCTTGGAGGAGAAGCAAGACATCTTCAAGGAAAAATGAAGACCAGTTGCCTTTTGAAAAAGCACCTTTGGAACATTTTCTGCATGCTTCCTATCTGAGAGCAGGAACATGTGAACAATCGGTAAATTTGCACATTGAGATGAGATTGATATAAGGAAGGCATTATTGTCTTAGGAAGAAAGAAATGAACTTGGCTAGTAGACAAGCAATCGTCGTTCACAGGTGAATCACCCACTCACCGATATGGACCACCCATTTCTTTAAGACATACAGCTACTGAGAGTAATATCTTGTTACACTAGTAATCTCATATTGCTGCATCAAGGATTCTGTTAAGAGACATAACTGTGGAAAAGTTCACATCTCTTTGCTCATGAGAGCATGTACCTAAGCTGTCTTGCTTATGTCCTTCCAGCATCATACCTTGATGCCACCAGGCTTGAAATTCTGGACCTAGACAACTTAGAGCTACACCACCTACGGTCTGACCTAAGCTTAGTACACAAAATTATCTGCTACAATGTTCTACCTGTCAATGACTACTTCAGTTTCAACCACAATAATACATGGGCTAACAACAGATACAAACTCAAAGTGAATCGCTCCAGACTCAATTGCAGAAAATACGACTTTAGCATCAGAGTGGTCAATGCCTAGATCTCAATACCTGATGCTGTTGTTACATCCTCAAACCCCCAAATCTTTAACCTTAAACTGTCTACCGTGGATTTCACTTCATTCCTAAGAGGTCTGTAAGGGGGCCTGCATTAGCGCACTAGTGTGTCTACCGTCCCTGTTCTACTGTTCCCATTTGCTCGTACTCATTTGTTATGCATATGCTTATACTTACATGTTTACATGGTATGTTTATACTTATACTTGTTTTCTTATACATGCTTGACTAAATCAATCAATCAATCAATCAATCATCTTTCTAGCCATGTTGACTGAGGGATTCTGGGAGTTGAAGTCCAGACGTCTTAAATTTGCCAAGTTTGGAGATCCCTGCTTAAGCCATCAAAATAACCCCAGGCAGTATATTATATGATATGTCTAGAGATGGAGGGAGGAATCCACTGAGGTCCTGATCTTCTCAAGAATTACCTCTCCCACCATCGACCCTGTCATGAGCTATCCAACCGTTTGCTTCTTCCCAGTGAATGAATTTCTTTCATTAGCTGAAAGGACTGGGCAGCTGCTTCAGACATCTGCAACCCGTGTTATTGATTTCCTGGCAAGGTGTTTGCCCACCCACAGATTATTTCCCTTATGGGAAGTCATGCTGAAGCAGAAAGAGCTTTTCAGAAGAAATATGTGAGCTCCCTACATTGAGATTTATTATCTCGGTCGCTGAAACACCGACAGACAGAATCCATTAAGGAAAGGTAGAAGACATGGATGATGGGCTTTTGTCTTTCGATACTGAAAAACAAAACAAAAATCTGACTTGAGGATCCCAACCTTCTCCTTGCCACCCAATGGAGAAATGTTGTGAGTGAGGTAGAGTGTAGGTGTGTGTGTACTTACACCCAATGTGTTTTCTCCCATACTGTTTTCTCTCTAGATTCAGATTTGATAAACCACTGGAGACCTATCACTAGATCTACTAATTTCTTCCCCCCTCCTCACCTTGGTTAAAAAGTAATCAGTGGTAGCTCTTGATTGACTTAATTTGGGCTCAGAAGCTAGCTACAATCAGGCTTGATTAGTAACGGAATGGGAAACCAAGACAAAGTCAAGGGCTGTAGACTAGACAAAGAACTTTGGAAAAAAATCATCCCCTGAAAGGAAATCAATGGCAGACAGGGCAATGCTGTTGTCCAGAAAATTGTATGGACATATCTGTGAAGCCACCAAGTGTTGAATTCAACATGAAGGTTATTTGACTTTAATGCTCATTATCCCTCAGTCTTGGCAATGTTTCATAGCACTTCAGAAGTTCAGCAATATCTAGACTGCCAGTGAGGACCCTTGCACATGATCTCCTGTCAGACACAAGGCCCGCGGGCCAGATCTGTCCCACAGCTTGTGTCCATCCAGCCCATGTTGCTGCCCTGGAGATGGCGAGGGACTGACCCTCGCCCCCTCAGTTCCAGCCTACCTTAACTGAGGAGACCCGTGGTGGGCCACACGTGGGCTTCAGAGGTAGGTGGATCCTACCAGGAGGTCCACCAGAAGACCCACTGGAAGGCTCATGGCAGGTTGCAGAGATAGGTGGAGTTCACTGGGAAGCCCGCGACAGGCTGTGGAGGTAAAGGAAATTCTCCAGAAGGCTCTCAGTGGACCCCATGTGGGCTGGGGGGGCACTGGAAAGCTTATGAGTAGGCCGCAAACATTTGGGGAGCCTTCTGGGAGGCCCATGATGAACCACATATGGACTGGGAGACCCCTGGAAGGCATATCTTGATGATGTGAGGGCCCTGGGGTGGGTGCCGGGGCCCCCGTGGACACTTATGACCATGGGGGGGTGCGGGAGGGAGATGAGGAGGGCAGCCTGTGGCAGCTGCAGCAGCAGTTCAAGTGGTCCGCGATGAAATTGAGTTTGGCATCCCAAGTTTAGAAGAATCTCTACTTCATGACCATATCTAGAGTACTTCCAAGATGATATTCATTTACCTCAAATTGCAAAATCAACAGCAATTTCATATCATTATTGAATTTATAACCTACCTTGGCATCTCTAGAAGACTTAAACCATCTATAGGTAAGTTCCCAGATATGACTGTCCATTACAGTTATATGGCTTAAAATGCAAACCTACAGATCCATGAACAGGTCCCATAATTAGCAATTATGAATAGTCTGTCTCTGGCTGTGGTTCTCAAACAGGTTCCAGGTTCAAATAAAGAAAGCAATAACTTTACTCTGTTCCCCACTTTGTATATTGTTCTCCTCTCTTCTAGCTTCGTCACACCCTCACATCAAGCAATGGTCTCAGCTGTTCCTCCTCTCCTGAATCAATTTCCTCAGGGCATGGAGGTAGCAGTGGTGACTTTTCCACCCCAAGGACCGGCCCATAGTCAGGTGCAAAGTGTTGGGGTCATTCATTGGGTTGCAGCATAGAAGATTCATCCAAGCCTATATGTAAAAACTAGAGTGGGCAACTATGACCCCTTTATGACCCGTGGACTTCCGCTCTCAGAATTCATGAACCAGCCACGTTGACTCAGGGATTCTTAGAGATAAAGTCCACAGGATGTAAAGTCCACAGGAAGCACATGAATCTAGTCAACTAAAGCTCAACACCAAATTGGCACCAGATAAGGGTCATCGCAATTCAGGTGCATTTGAACTTGGACTGTTCGTGGGAACATAACAATTCTAAACTTTAACTCTGCTCTTCTCCTACAACCTCCCATTTTGAAGACTGTTCTGCCAGAAGGATTCAAAGGATGATCAGAGGAGTTATGAATTAAATCCCATCAGACTGGGAGAATTAGCCAGATTTGGCGTTCGGAAAAGAAGATGGGGATGAGACTGGGGGATATGATATTGTTCTTTAAGCACCTGAAGAGCTGTCTAATAGATGAAGGTGAAGAATAATTGTCTTGTTATCTGAACATCTGATGTCAAGAAGAGTTCACTGATGGAACTAATTATCCAGGGAGATGGAACTAATTAGTTGGGGAGGTGTTGTAATAGTTCAAGGAAAATTAACCGCCTGTTACAGAGACTTCATTCTGCATTCTCTTGCACTGAGCAGGAATTTTGGACTTGATAGCTCCAACTTGTTTTATGATTCTAGATGGCCCTCTCAAATAATTAGCCAGTCTAAGAAGCCTCTCTTGCTGGTGGCGGTTCTCAAAAAGGTTTATTTACTTAATTCTGTACTACCTTTATTATTTCTACAAATAATTCAAGTCAGCAAACATACCTAATGCTCTTCCTTCCCTCTCCAACAATTCTTTAAGATCTGCTGGACTGAGAAAGTGACTGACTCAAGGTCACCCAGCTGGCTTTCATGTATAAGGTGGGACTAGAACTCACAGTCTCCCAGCTTCTGTACAAAAAAAGATTCCTACCAAAGGAAGGAATTTCTTAAATTGGGTAGTCCTAGACTTACATTCTTAAAAAATAGATGTTTAGTGACCATTTGAAGTTACAAGAGGAGGTGAGCGAAGAGGTGCTCCACGGAGCGATTGGCCGGCCGCTGGAACCGGGTTGTTTGAATGTAGTACTTACAGGGACACGGGACTTGTGCACCGTTGTCTCAGTTCACGTTCCCTAGAATAAAAGTTGAGTTGCTTTAATCTCATGTGTGTCCGTTGCCTGCCTTCCTCCACGCAACACAACATTATCAATCTTACTCATACAATTTCACACCTACTCCTTCCATCTCCTATCTAACCATCCATAAAAACGATTCCATGTTTTGAAGTCTATTGACTCTTCTTTGTTTTTCAGCATCAGAGTCAGTCTGTCCTATCTGCACATTCTAATTTTTTTTCTAATTTTAGTTTTTCTTCATCCAGTATTGTTTCTTCGTTCTTCCAATTTTGTGCAAAAAACAATCCTAGCTGCGGTCAGTACATGTACAGTCAAATATAAATATTGCTTATTAAATTCTTCTGGAACAATACCTAATAAAAACAGCTCAGGTTTAAAATTTATCTGTCTTCTCAAATTTGGCCTCTTGGCAACCTGCGTATATTTGCAACAATTGCAGCATCACAGGGTCAAATGGGATTCCCATTTGCAACCTTCCCAGCCAGCTTCTGCCAAGCAAACACAAGGAGGGAAACTGGAATTGCTTAATGACCATGTGATTCACTTAACAACCATAGTGATTTCCTTAACAACCGTGGCAAAAGCCTATAGGTGGTAACCTCCCTAGAAATGGAAATTCTGATCCCAACTGTGGATAGAAGCCAAGGGCTGCCTGTAGTCTAGCTTGAAGCTACCGAGGCTCTTAAAAGTTCAAACCAAACCAAACTGACCCCAGAGTGCAACTAGAAATGACAGCAGATACTTTCAGCATATTAGGAGGCCAATATTGTCCACTAGCTAGATGCAACCTTGCCGTAAATCGTGTTGATTAACTAGAATTAGAATTAAGAATTAGAATTTATTCGCCAAGTGTGTCTGGACACACAAGGAATTTGTCTCTGGTGTACGTGCTCTATACTTACATATACTTACATACAGGCTATAATTGTTGAACTATGATTACAATCATAAGATACATTCGCAATCATAAAGTACATTCATCATGTCATGTACATATCAGATGCATTCATAATCATAAAATACATAATCTTGGTGAATACTCAATCAGTCAGAATAGAGCTGGAAGTTGCCCGTTCTCTTCTTAAAAACCTCTAGTGATGAAACACCTAAAACTTCTGAAGGCAAGCGGTTCCATGGTGGGTTAATTGTACTCACTGTTAGGAATTTTTTTAAAAATTTATTTAGTCAAACATATAGAACATCAAGAATAATCAAGGGTAAAAAAAAATAAAAGCATATATGAACATATAAGTGAGAACAAGTAAATGGGGACAGTGGGACAAGGACGGTAGGCATGTTAGTGCGCTTATGCAAGCCCCTTTTATAGACCTCTTAGAAATGGAGTGAGGTCCACTGTAGACAGTTTAAGTTTAAATATATTGGGGTTTGAGGATGCAACAACATCGTCAGGTAAAGAGTTCCAGGCATTGACCTCTCTGTTACTGAAGTCATATTTTCTGCAATCGAGTCTGGATCGGTTCACTCTGAGTTTGTATCTGTTGTTAGCTCGTGTATTATTGTGGTTGAAGCTAAAATATTCGTTCATTGGTAAAACATTGTAGCAGACAATTTTGTGTACTAAGCTTAGGTCCGATCGTAGGCAGCGTAGCTCCAGGCTTTCTAAGTCCAGGATTTTTAGTCTGGTGGTATACGGTATTCTATTGAGGGTGGAGGAACGGAGTAATCTTCTAGTAAAATTGATGATGTTACCTCCATTGGAATGGCAATTGTGTCAAAAAAGTAACGCAATGTGGTAGTTTTCTAAGGTGTATACTAAAAGTTCTGGGTCATGAAACTTTTGCAAGAGAACAAGCAAGCTGAGAGAGCACCAAGGAATCTTCATGCTAACAGTGAGCTACAAATATTCTCTTTTATTACCCTGTCCCACCCCCCAAAAAGACCTAACCGGAAAATAAGCCCTATCCCTGATTTTTCAGGATGCTCGTAATATAAGCCCTACCGCACAAATAAGCCCCAGTTAAGATCATCAGACAGACAGACGCATTGAGTACCATATTTTCCCTGAAAATAAGACCTAACTGGAAAATAAGTCCTAATGCATCTTTTGGGAGAAAAATGTAAGTTAAGATCCGGTCTTATTTTCAGGGAAACACAGTAGTACTTTCAAATACATCCTTTTTGCAAGAGAGAAGAAATATGCCAGGTACAGTGAACACTTTCACGGACAAGCTGCCTTGGGTTTGCCCGGATGTCACCTGCCGGAAGATGCCCATAAGGTGTGTGGTCCAAAAAAAGATCCCATGGTCGTTAAAAATCAGCCCAGCCTTGATCACAAATTCGCAGTCAGCATCTAGACCAGTGTTTTTCAAACTTGGCCACCTCAATGTGGCCTGGACTTCAACTCCCAGACTGGACTACAATTCCCCAGCTGGGAACTCCAGACTATTTAAATTTGCCAAGTTTGGACACTGGCTTTTTCGACC
>JANHFO010003535.1:136015-153429 GCA_032468095.1 Pareas carinatus | reverse complement strand
AATGCCGAGCATGTATCGTTCCATGGCTTTTTGCACCACTCGTAGCTTTTATATCGATTGTGAGGTTAGTGTCCATGTTTCACTGGCATATGTTAGAACAGGTAACCCACACTGATTGAAAACTTTTCTCTTCAGGCATATGGGGAGATTGTTCTTGAAAATTAGACTTTACTTGTGAATGCCTACAACCACATTTAACACGCCGGTCAATTTCCTTTATTGTATTACCTTCCATTGAGAATCCTTGGCTAAGGTATAAGTAATGATCTACTATGTCTAGTTTTTCTCCAAATATTAAAAAAAAATATTCTCTCTCTCTCTATCTCTCTCTGTCCCTCCCTCCCTCACTATACACACACTTTCTTACTTGCAACCAAGTTACCCTTTCCAGTTGGGCAGTTCTAAAAATTCAGCTGCAGACTCAGGGTAGCTGATGTGAATAAGCCATTCACAGGCTTGGTTTGACAGCCCAGCATTTAGTATCACAGAATTAAAAGCCTTTCATAAGTTTAGGAGTCTGGCAACATTGATAAAAATGCAAAATTTGAAGAAATGCTGAGAAAAGTATGCAAATACTGAGACCTGAAAAATATAGTGTATATAGAAAGGGAGGTGTTGAAAAGTATGAACAAGGAACTGATACATGGTCTGAGCAGTTTACAATGTCAGCATATTGCCCCCACAATCTCGATCCTGATTTTACTGACCTTGAAAGGATGGAAGACTGAGTCAACCTTGAGCTGGTCAAGATTGAACTTCAGGCTGTAGACAGAGTTAACCTGCAATACTGTATTTTAACCACTGTGTCACTAGTCTTGGCAATCTTCTGTTCTTTTTTATCATGGTATATCTTGGTTTTTGTGATCCTGTCAGTTTCTATTTGGTTTATTTTTATTTCAATATGGGTCCTAAAAGTATCTTATATAATGTAAGATAATTAATGAGAGCTGCTTTGACTTGCAGAGAAATATAAAATAGGTAAATAAAAAGTAGGCAAAAATTAACAGTAACATTCCTTAGAGTAAAAGATGTGTCTGGTTTACTTTTATTTCGGCACTTGCCACGGAGATATCTTAATGAGTTAATGAGAGTTGCTTTGGATTGCAATGGGAAATTATCAGTAAAATGCTTATAGCAAAATAATGTATCTATTTCAAAAGGTAGATTACATTTGTATAGTGGTTTTCTACATAGGTAATGGAAAGTTGCTATACAAAAGCAGAAAAAAAGTTATATAAAATCTTTACAAAAAGATGTTGAGACTCTGGAAAGAGTGCAAAAAATAGAAAAAAGGATGATTTCGGGCCTGGAGGCTAAAACACATGAAGAACGATTGCAAGAATTGTGTATGTCTAGTCAAGTGAAAAGAAGGACTAAGGGTGGCATGATAGCAGTGTTCTAATATTTGAGGGGCTGATGCAAAGAAAAGTGGGTCAGTTTATTTTCCAAAGCATCAGAAGGTAGGACAAGAAACAACGGATGAAACCTAGAAGTAAAGAAAAATTTCCTAACAGTGATAACAATTGTTCAGTAAGACGATTTGCCTTTAGAGCAAAAGGCATTTAAGAAGAAATTGGACAGCCACTCGTCTGGAATGGTGTAGGTCCTCCTGCTTTCACAGGGCTTGGACTAGAAGACTCTCAAAGTCGTTTCCAACTCTGTTATTCTTGTCAGAACTTGTTGCAGAAATAAATTCCAGAAAGCACACACAGGAAACTGATTGTAGCAGGATTCATTAGTTTTTCTTTATATATACAATAACATATGAAACATATATACAATACCAAATGGTTCTTCCACCATGGCAGAGAGTTACAGGCTGTTTCAGCAGACGGCAAACAGAGTGCGAGCAGAAGGAAGAAAGAACACAGCTAAGCCATGCCCAGATCCTTTTATTTCAACTTCCGAACAGTCCCCATTGGCTGACCTCCAGACAGCCCCCATTGACTGACCTGTCGCTATGCCACATTCCAGGTCATGTATATTCTGACAATTCTGTCAAAAGCAATATAAGAAGGGTAGAAATGGATGTTACCTTTTTAATCTGATTTTTTAAAAATAAAGATCATTTATTTATAAACCGTTGCTACATCTCTGTATAAATCCCATATGCCACATAACTAATTGCTTGTGATTTTAGTATGCTGGTGTTGTGGTCTACTGCATCAGTTTAAAAGTTAATATACCCCAAATGCAAAACACGTATCTCTTTTAAACGAATTACACTTTTCTTTGACTGGGGAGGATACAGAGTAAATCTGGAAACTTGGCATAGTATTATTTTATTATAGCCTTTATTATAGTACTACAATTTTATAAGAATTCTTTTAACATAGTTTATGTGCATTTGTTTTCTTTTAATCCATGTTTGACTGAGTTATATTGTAACATTTGCAGCTTGACTGGCAGAGCAAGACACACTTTGTAATTGCCTTACAGTACATCTTTATAATTGATCAGTAGGGTGCTTTCAGCTCAGGCATCCAGTCAGCACCTCCTTTACAATTTACTGTGTCACAATTGCAACATTATTCATCTCTCTTTGTAAATGTACAAAGGTTCCTTCGCCTTCTTGGGTTCACCTCAGTATGAAGCAACAGATAAACTATCCTGCAATTTTTTATTTTTTTTTACAGTTGGAAGACTTCAGCCTTTTTTGAGAACTGTGGATTCTGTCTCAGAGTTTTGAATTGGCTTTGAGGCACATGTGCGATTCTTGATCATGAGAGGCAGGAAATGCTTTCCCTGGCCTTCACACATTTAGACTAGTTCCCTGGACAATGAAGCATGGTTGAGAAATGGCACCAGTAGTAAAAGCAGTACAGTCAATTGCAAAAGAAAGACTGAGCATAATGTATATTAAAATTAAATCGAAATAAAGGATATGTAGATAGTTTGGGCTAGGTAGAACTCTATGTTATTTCTGCCTGGATGGGAGAAAACTTGGAGAATTCTTCATCTAGCATTTTCATTATGAAAAAATGAGGTGGATAGAGAGGTAACGCATAAATTATCATTAAGCAAGTTTTAAAACTACATTAATTGTATTCTTCACTTGCATACTTTCAGCTATTCTGCTATGGTTTCAGATAATTGCATCTAAATTATAATGCAGCAATCAAGCATATATTTCTGAAATATTTATTTATTTAATATATATCTTAGATATCTCTCATGGTGAGCAGTACAAGGAAGCAAATTTTAGTATTAAATTATCAAATAATTTAATTCAAACTATATTAAATTTCAGTAAAAATTTCAAGCATACAGCATGAGATGAAGATCCAACTTCTTCAATTAGAAGATAAAAAGAACAAGTTTGTTTTTAAAAACAGACATATATCAAAGCAACTTATGTAGACCAATCTTCCTGTTACCTAAACTATTCAATATCTTCAAGGTTCAGCTCAAAAAGATGAATAGAGCAGAACAGAATAGAATTCTTTATTGGCCAAGTGTGATTGGACACACAAGGAATTTGTCGTTGGTGTATATGCTCTCAATGTACATATAAGCGACAAGTGATAAATTATGATCATAATCATGAAATGCATTCATCATGTCATAAAATACAGGTGAAAGTCAAAAAATTAGAATATCATGCAAACGTTCATTTATTTCAGTAATGCAACTTAAAAGGTGAAAGTAATATATGAGATAGACTCATTACATGCAAAGGGAGATAGTTCGAGCCTTGGTTTGTCATAATTTTTATGACTATGGCTTACAACTCATGAAAACCCCAAATTCACAATATCAGACAATTAGAATATTGTGAAAAGGTTCAATATTCTAGGCTCAAAGTGTCCGGTTCTAATCAGATAATTAAGCCATAACACCTGCAAAGGTTTTCTGAGTCTTTAAATGGTCTCTCAGTCTGGTTCAGTAGTAATCACAATCATGGGAAAGACTGCTGACCTGACAGTTGTGCAGAAAACCATCATTGACACCCTCCATAAGGAGGGAAAGACTCAAAAGGTAATTGCAAAAGAAGTTCCCAAAGTGCTGTATAAAAGCACATTAATAGAAAGTTATGTGGAAGGAGAAAGTGTGGAAAAAAAAGGGGAACAAGAAGCAGGGATAACGGCAGCCCGGAGAGGATTATCAGGAAAAGGCCATTCAAAAGTGTTGTGGACTTTCACAAGGCGTGTACTGAGGCTGGAGTCAGTGCATCAAGAACCACCACACACAGATGGATCCTGGACATAGGCTTCAAATGTTATATTCCTCCCTTTTTTTTCAAGAGAATGTTTATTTTATATAATTAAGTTTTACACATGTCAAGACGATTTCTACAATCAAATAAGAATTATTATCTTTGATTTCTTAGTTTCTTTTCTTCTTCCCCTTGACTTCTTCTTTCTTTCTTCTTCTTTCTTGATCTTTCTTCTTTCTTTTGTTCTTCCTTTTCCATTCTTTATTTGCCATCCCTAGGTTTTCCATTTTAATTTATCTCTTTATATAGTTTTATCCAAATACTCTAATTCACTTTATTTATTACATTCTCTTTATCTTTATCTTCTAATGTTTCATCTCTGTCTACTTATCACAGTTTTGCTTATCTATCATAATTCAGTAATCCATTTTTAATTCCTTTATACTTTAATCAATTATCTATAATTAACTTATATTTCCTATTTCCCCATTCTGTTGGGACTGATAGCTTTGAATCTTATATTTATTTCATTGACAAAAGGAAACGGTGAAATTTAAGTCTTCAGCGGCTGAATTACTTACCGCCTTGTCTCCTCCAAGGCAACCTGGAACTGGATGTCAAATGTCATATTGTTCCTGAACAACAAACAATGTCAGAAGCATCTTACCTGGGCTAAAGAAAAAAAGAACTGGTCTGCTGGTCAGTGGTCCAAAGTTCTTTTTTCTGATGAGAGCAACTTTTGCATCTCATTTGGAAACCAAGGACCCAGAGTCTGGAGGAAGAATACACTGCTTGAAGTCCAGTGTGAGGTTTCCACAGTCTGTGTTGATTTGGGGAGCCATGCCATCTGCTGATGTTGACCCACTTTGCTTCATTAAACCCAGGGTCAATGCAGATGTCTACCAGGAGATTTTGGAGCACTTCATGCTTCCTTCCACAGATGATCTTTATGGGGATGCTGACTTCATTTTCCAGCAGGACTTGGCATCTGGCCACACTGCAATAGTATCACAACTTGGTTCAATGACCTTGGGATTACTGTGCTTGATTGACCAGCAAACTCGCCTGATTTGAACCCCATAGAGAATCTATGGGGTATTGCCAAGAGAAAGATGAGAGACATGAGACCGAACAATGCAGAAGAGCTGAAGGCCGCTATTGGAGCATCCTGGTCTTCCATGACACCTCAGCAGTGCCACAGGCTGATAGCATCCATGTCATGCCGCATTGAAGCAGTCATTGCTGCAGAAGGAGCCCAAACCAAGTACTGAGTACATATGCATGCTTACACGTTTCAGAGGTCCGATATTGTTCTCTGTACAATCCTTGTTTTATTGATTTCATGTAATATTCTAATTTTCTGAGATTGTGAATTTGGGGATTTCATGAGCTGTAAGCCATAATCATCAAAATTATGACAAATCAAGGCTTGAACTATCTCACTTTGCACGTAATGAATCTATCTAATATATTAGTTCTAATTTTTCGAGTTTCACCTGTATGTGTGTTTTTCACACTTATGACCATGGCAGCTTCCACATGGTCACATGATCAAAATTCAGATGCTTGGCAACTTACTCATATTTATGGCAGATGTGGTCTCCTGGGTTCATGTCATCAACCTTTGCAATCTTCTGACAAGCAATGTCAATGAGGAAACCAGATTCATTTAAGAACCGTGTTATTAACTTAACAGATGCAGTAATTCACTTGACAACTTGTGGCAAGAAAGGTTGTGAAATGAGGCAAAGCTCACTTAACAAATGTCTCAGCAACAGAAATTTTAAGCTCAATTGTAGTCGAAAACTACCTCTACATAATAGGTGATTACTTATGTTTTCTCATTATTTTTTAAAAAATCATTTTCAAAAATAAAATGCTTTTGCTGCATTAATATATTTCCTGAACTTGAACCCTGCACAGCTAGTTATATTTGAAAGTTCTGTTGTGTTTTTGTTACTTCCAATTGAATGCCCTTTGGGTCTTCATTTAAAACAAAGTACACCTGAAGCTCTATATAAGGAAAGAAACATATTAATTATTGAGGAAGCTTCCTAGGGCACTTTTCTGGAATTTGTAGCTGATAAGTGTCATTATTTGATGGTAGGGAATGTACATATTTTGGGGAAACTATAGGATGTTATTAAAAACAAACAAACAAGCTTCTTTTTGACACTTCACTTCCTGTACTCCTAGTCTCTTTTAAATTTAAAGGAGTCTCAAAATTTATAGTCAATACAAGTAATATTTTAAACAGAGCTTGTCAATTATCTCCACATGATGTATCGATCTCCAGGGTAGAAAATCAAGGCTATGTTGGGTTTTGTTTCTTGATTGGAACATTTGGGACACATACCAAGGCTGAGATGATTTTTGCAGCCAGAAGTTGCTTTTGACATCTGAAAACATTACTTCGTTTGCGTGCAGGTATTTCTTGGGGGAATGGGGGTGAGCAAGTCTTAAGCTAGATCACTGAAAGACAGAGGAGAATGGAAGCATGTGACACTTACTCTGCATGAGTAAATTGGCTGCTGAAGGCCAGAGGCAGTAAAAAATCAAGTTCAATGAGACTTTTCAGGGAACAGAGCAAGCAGAAATTGCCCTCAGGTTTGAAAAGTAGTCACTACATTAGTTCCTCAATTTGAAGCTTCTCCTTTGCTGAAAGGAAAGCAATCACAGTCAACTACTACTGGAGAAACCAAAATCATTTAAGAATCATGTCAACTCCAGTTTGTTTTAATCAATCTCTTCTCAACACAGCCAGATGCTTCTCATTCTAAAACCCGTTAATTTCAGCACAAAAATTTAGATACCCTCTTTTCTAATTTTAAGGATGCTACATATCCCTTCATGAAGTTGTTAAGGCAATTGCCTTCAGAACGGGAGTGAAAGATTCTTCCCATACATAGGTTTGAATTTTTGGTAGGATTAAAAAACAAACCGAATGTTGTCTAAATGTAATCTGAACTCGCAAACTATCTGACCTTGGCTTTTATAGACCATTTTATTTATTATTATACTTATATTTAATATATTTATAAATAACATATTTTTATTTATAAATTTATATTTACCATGGTACTCCTTCAGAAATGCATTTAAGTGTGGAAAACATCAGCAGTGTAAGAGTTTATATGTATATATATAATAGTCTGCCTATAATAACACACATTTCTTTGCATCGCTCCTAGAAAATCCAAAAGCATTTTTAATCACATAGAAACTTTAACAAAAAATGAACTGCAGAAAATCCAGCTATGTTAGAGGCAGTTTTCCAATACTGTATATCACAATTAAGCTATCCTGAAACATCAGGTTTAGATTAGAAAATGGAATCCTTATAAAAAGATTTTGAAGACTCCTTAACAAAATAAAATTGTGACAACAAATAGAAGAATCATGGGAATGAATTAATAAAAGACTGACCATATACTAATATGTTTATATTAATTACAGAAATATATTGTATAGTGTGGGAAAATTCATAAATGAATAGTACATTTCAGTCCAAGCAACTCCAGTGCAGGTTTGTCATACATGTACAAAATCCAAATCCTCAAGGAAAAATAGTTTTCATGAATAGCATATAATGGTCAACCTTAAAGGAACAATAGTATGACTCTATCATTCTATTCAACTTTGTTTCTATTGTTCCTCTGTCATATTTCTATTGGACTCAACTGACAGCTTTAATTCTAGCCAACAAAAAGCCATTGATGGCTGTCTAAATCTTGTTGCTATACTGACTCTGCTCACATAATTTTCATGACTTTCATTTTTGTTGAACTTGAATACAGAGGGAGGGAGGGAGAGAGGGAAAGGGAGAGATAGGGAGAGGGAGAGAGAGAGATGGTAGGGGGAGCTTCAATTCTCAAACCATTCTATTGACCTACATTCCTTTCTTTTCCAATAAACTCCTAATGATTCAAATTCATTGACAAATGGATAGTATTTCAAATTCTTTATCCCAATTCATTACCTGGAACTAGTTTGTGTTTCTCAATATAGAATGCATAATTTTTCCTTATGGTTGAGTTTTAGCAGAGTTAATAATGGAAGGGGACAACATCTGCCACTTATAGTCAGGTTTTCCTATTTAACAAGACTGAACTAGAGGGCAGCAAAAAATATTTTTAAATATACCATGGTAAATGGGTTTGACATACTGAGCATGCTAGTAAAGGCTATCAAAAGCTTATTGTTTTATCCTGAATAGAAGAAAGGATCAAGTCTTGAAATAACTTTATTTTGTTTTCTTCTCTCAGTGTAGTTATATTGCAAATATAGTGCTAAAGTTTCTAGATTTATTCTAAAAAATGTTTTCTAACTTTAAGTGCAGAATGCTATTCAGAGCAGAAGGTTATTACCTAATGATGTTGTTTCACAAACTAAATGGATCTTGCTTTTTCCACCATCTGTTCTGGAAGTAGAATAGGAATTAGCTCAAAGTGAAAGAGATTTAACTTGAATATTATGAAATAAGTACAAATAGCTTCAGTAACTTATTTGCCTTTTATCATTATAAAAAGAAATGTAGATGAGCTACCATTAATTTCTCATTATCATAGTATTCTATCAATCTGAGTTAAACAGTGGCATGAATTTAAACTTATGCTCAAAATAGTATTTCCTACATCTGCAGTCTTGTACTAGTTTGACTGTTTGTTACTCGCTCACATACATTAAAATGTTACTACATGGCTAACTTCTACTCATAATATTATTATTGTTGGGACAAACTGAGAAGGATTTGCTCTTGGTGCCTTGAGGTTAAAAAAGCAATGACTTTGAATAGGGCTTTCTAGGTTAAGATGTCCATATTGTGGCAATTCATTTCTAGATGTTTCTCCAGGCAAAATCCTGTTTTTAATGTACATGGTGAAGCAGGACTAATACATAAGTACTCTTTCTCTAGTAGCAAACATAAGATCATCCTGCTTAAGTGCATATTAAGTGCCTCTGGTCTTTCTTTCAACAAAGGATTCGCTATTTAGGGAGCAAATGTCATTCTAAGTTATTTAAACAATATGTATGTACTCTTCTGCAATGCTGCACCAATTTCATTGTTATCGGTCCCCTTCAATAATTATTTGTCCATTGAAGAGAATGCAATTTAAATTAAAAAAGTAAAAAAAAAACAATTCTCAATTTTAATTGTTTTTTTCCAACAATCTTTTCTAACCAACTTTTTACTGCTTTTGTTTTCAGATGTGCTTATTCAATAAATTACCAGGCATTTAAACTTACTCTTGCCACATGAAAAGAAAGATATTCATAGTTAACTACTACTTCTTCCTGAATATTCACCAAGCCAGCATTTCCTCTTGGGGGAACTCTGCATGAAAAGGCTGCTGCTTTAGTATATCAAGCCAGAAAGCACCTGCTGTGCTGCTCAAAGCATGAGTCCTGACACCAGAGTTGTTTCCATGCATAGTCAATAGGTGATGGGGCAGCAGTTCACCTGCAGGAGAAAAGATGTGGTGGTACAGTCTCTCAGAGTGGCAGGCGGCTTTCCCCTTCATCCTCACATCAGAGTCAAAACAGTACCACATCCTGAATGGAAAACTGAATGTGGGGTTTTGTTTATTATTGAAGGCTTTCTTTACTGTTCTAAATAACTCAAGGTGGCAAGCACACTTAATATTCCTTCCTCCTCTATTTTTGAATTCTTCCTTAAAAATTAAGCAGTCTGTATAACATCTTGGTAAGGAATTATAAATCCATTCCTGTTGGTTAAGCCTCATTGTGCCTAACCACCAGCTTATTGGGAAAACAGGAGGAGGGAGGAGTGTTGTGTGTGTTTACCACTCTGAGTTATTTATAAAAAAATAAATATTTGTCTATATTCAGTTTGTATTACTTTGGTAAAGATGTCTTCTATTCAATTTATTTTTATTTATTAGATTTTATCTTACCTTTATTACCTTACAGGTAACTCAGTTTAGGCTGTCAGGACTGGATTGTGTCTAGCATTTGTAGATTTCTCTGCCATTGTATGCCATATGCTAAATAAACATGTAACTCAAGGTGGTAAATGTACCTCATGTTCCTCCCTCTCTCCTATTTTCCCCACGACAACTATGTGAGGGTGAGTGGGGATAAAAACAGTGACTGGCTCAAAGTCACACAGCTGACTTTCATGCCTAAGGTGGAACTAGAACTCACACAGTCCTGGTATCCACTTTGTTCCCCTAGCTACTAGACCAAACTACACCAAATAATACAGAATTTGCTTTCTCCTGGATAAAAATAATGTTTCCACCAGTTAATAAATGTACAATATATTAATTTGGTTTATTTAATTTTTAAGGAAGAAAAAATGGTGTGATCATTTGAGAAAGATGGTGTAGATATTCAAACACATAAAATTTTCAACTCATTGCAGAAAGGCCCACTAGTCATGTTGATAGAGCTTTAGTATTATCACCTATATTTGTTGGATTCAATGTGCAAAATCAAAGTCTGGCTAAGAGAGTTTTTTAATATGGTTCCCCAACACCCGTAGAAATGAATGTAGCAGGTGGAAGTGTGATGGCATTTCATTGTAGCAACACTTTTGTTTTGTGACAAGCCTGAAAAGAAAAAAAAAGTTGCAGCACTTACTACAATTTATTTTGGGAGAGGGCCCTGACCATTTCTACTTAGTGATCCAACACTAAAAGCATTATAACACTTTAGTACAATTAAGACATTTTGCAGGTTGAATCTTTACCAAAACTAGTGTATAAGTTATGTTCTGTATATCTATTATGGAAGTAGTGCACAAGGCAAAATTTAAAGTGTCACTGCCATGTATGATTAGAAAGGGGTCAATTTGGCTCCTGACAGTTTAATGAAACCAAACAGTAGGTCATAGACAATATCACAGGAGAAAAAAGAAGCGATTCTAAAATATTACTTGAAATGTAGAATCATGAAATATTTGTCATCAATAGATAGTACAAAGCAGTAAAGAGATAAGAGTTATCACTGGAGAGATTTCAGGATACTCTAAATTATTTTTTTGTGATAATTAGGATGATTATGATGATGTGAATGACATCCACTTGACACATACAATGGATCTGGTTGTAATGATGATCCAGGAGGTGATTAAAAGTTTATATAGCTGCTCATCTTGGAAACAGAAAATAATATACTTACCAAAAAAGCAATACATGAACTGATATCAACATTGTTGAGTATTATGGACTTGATTTCCCAACATGTTTCTATAAAAAATAAAATAACACAGTTACAGCATTTATGGAAACCAAGTGCAGGCAAAAGCGACAAGTTTTCCATAAGCAACGAAAGTGGTATTTTGACTCTCTGGATGGATGATTAAGCTAAATGTCTGTTGTGAAGGAGCTTTATCTATAAACACTGTAGCAAGGCTTTAGGTTTTATCACAATAAATGGTTAGTTGCAATCAAACTCTGCTCAAATGAAAAACTTGGCCCATAGCTGTAATTACTACTCTCTTAGCAAAACAAAGGGTAATTACAACATGTAGAAGAAGCGTGCTTGCAACCATGAAGCACTTCATTATAGAGCAAAGAGGCAATCAGCAACAATAAATTTTGCCAGCACAGGTCTAAGAAGATATCATTTGAAATTCAAGTTTGGTGGGAATTTGATAGGCCAAATACATTTCAATGCATACTTGGTGTGTGTGTACATACATACACATCTTCATATTCAGTCTTCACTTGTTCCCTTTGAGGCATGAAGAAAGCGTAGAAATACACTGTAATACTATGGTCAAGTGAGTTTCTTTGGTTTCTCAATTTACTTAAGAAGGTTGTGACCTATTTATTTTCTCACACCATTGTAAGTCAGCCTCATCATGTCTGACTTTGAAAGAATAGGATATCTAAAACAGCTGCTTACAATGGCAAAATGTCTTCTGTAAAAAAAAATGAGGAAGGGAACAAAATGCAGTACAATTATTTTCTTTGTAGCCTAACATTATTATTGGTTCATACATGAAGAAGAGTTATGTTTTATTTATCCCAAAACATAAAATACACTTTTTTAGCTTAAGCTAAATTTTATTGTTCATCCTTGTCATTTCTTTTCTTTTTCCTCCATAATATATTTAACCCCAATATCTGTGGGTTAAGAAAGGCAGAATAATCTAAGGCAAAACATTTAAATCTCAAGGGAATTATAAAGGGAAAATAGGGGATGAAGGCTAATACAAGGTGCCACTCATGCAAATTAAGCAATTTATCTAACATGTCTCTGATGAAACTTTTCTTCAAATTGCCTCCTGTGCAAGGAAAGAAAACTGATTAATAACTTAATGCAATGAAGGTGAACTAAAATGTTAAAGAAAATATTCTTAAGTATTGGAAAACGCTAACCAAATGGTAAGCAAAGCCTTGTTTCAGCACCAGAGTAACTCAGTAAACTGACTGCAGTTCAGTAAACAAAGAATGATAAATTGTGGCTGTAAAAGAAAACAGGGACTAAACATGATGGAGTGTAAAGAAATATAGAGATGACCTTACTATGGAAAGAACCATCAAGGAGGGATTTGGAGATATAATTACATAATCCAGAGGTTAAAGCAAGCATGAGAAAGATACTCAAAAATAACTTGGCCTTTATTAGCATAATGATAAATGGACAAGCTTTTGAGATTTTGCTATCCCATTCTACTATACCACAATATAGTAGCTTTTCTGGAAACTCTGTCGTGTCTGTTTCTTGTCCTGGCCGGTTTCCAAGAGCTGACATGAAGTGCAGCGGGAGGAGTTTGAATGAAACTAATATTATGAGGAAAAATATATGGTGCTAGTTTAACATGGATTCATTTCATGGAATGAAAGAAACATTAGGTAGTTAGGGGAAAGAAATAATTGCTCAGTTTCCTGGGATTCATTAGTTAGGCATTGATGAAAACTATTAGAGGTCTGCAAACATAGACTTTTTGGTACAGATGTCCATACTCAAGATGTAGGAAATTAGGACCCAAAGAACCAGAAATCAGAACCAAAGCAAACACATGGCAATGCTTCTTCATAACAATGAGAAGATCTTTTCAGGTAATAGAATTTGTTACAGGCTATAGAAGATGGTTGGAGAGGGACCCTGCCAGGATCATAGCCCTCCTGCCCACATCCTTCAGCCCAGTATTGGCACCACCTTTATGGGCTGCACAGTACTTTTGTAATTCAGTGAGGTGCAATTCTGTTTGAATTTCATTTTATTGAGCTCTATTCTTGTTCAGCTGGTGAAAAAATGAATAAACTAATCCCTGCCAGCTGTCAGTATTTGGGGGGACTGCATGACTGAAGGTTGGCTTCAAACTCATATGTGAGATATTGGAGGAGTAGAAATAGAGGGGAAACTATGCCATCTGTGTCCAGTTGACAACACTCCTAGGAATCCATGAAACTGAAAGTTATAGGCAGTTGACATTACTAGAAACCTATAGAGTTTCTAGAGACCTTTAATAAACACACTGCTATTAAGCACAATATTTTTTTCATTTTGTAAAAAGGAAAAGGCAAACTCACAATACAGTTTCCTAGCAAGGGAAATATCTAGAAATGATGAATGAATTCTATATATATATATATATGGTTGGCTCCCTATCCTGGTTGCTGGAGTACTTCCTGTATTATTAACCTTAACAAATTCATGTGATTCTCTAACACAGTGGCAGACAACCTTTTGGGCACCAGGGGTCGGTTTCTTGTAGAAAGGTTTTTCTGCGGACCGGAGGGGACGTGGTTTTGCATGCTGCCTGAATCTAGCCAATGGGCCCTGGCTTGTTTGTGCGATCCAGTTGCTGGCATGCTGCGGACTGGTACCGGTCCATGGACTGGAGGCTGGGGACCCCTGCTTTCAATATGCTGTTCTATCAAGAAGTTAGGCAGATATTTCTAAAATTGTTTCTTATATAGATCCTATAGTAAGGGCATGCTGCATGGTTATAGTTATAGTGTGGAGCAAAGTATAACAGAAATTTTGAAAAGATTCCTACTTTTTTCTAACAGTATTATTTTTATTACTACATTGCAATTATGTCCCACCTTTCCTCTGAAAGCCAATTGTGTGACATAGCTTACAACTCTATATTGGACTGATAATATAGTGATTGGGTTGATAAATAGTGATTGGGTTAAGTGATCTGTGAGATTCTTGGCCTAGCAGGAATTTAACGAGAATGTTACTGGTCTCAAGTCCAACATCTTAACCATTATGAAAATGGTTAGGAATGTCACAGTTACCATATTTTCAGTGACTTTTGTCATGTTTCTAGCTGCATCAATTACAAGAAGGCAAGCTACCTATTTAAACAAATTGTCATATAATAAGTACATTAAACAGTTTCTTTTTTATTTTGCCTGTGGAAGAATGAATCCCATCCTTTATTTGAACAATGAAAGATGGAGAATGAGTAGCTAGACATGTTGCTTCATTCTGTTGCCCTAGGAAACACTCAGGGATATTACAGTTGTTGTTCTTATGTTGCTGGAAATTTCCATTTCAAGAGATTCAGTCATGAAAAATGTTATAGACCTGTCACCTTAGATGTTTCATGGCAAAAACTAAAGTTCAGGAAAATCAAATACAGAGAACCAGTCAGATGGGCTTCTACTTGAGGAGATCATTCTCCATTTTGCCTTTATCTTGGTTGCATTTGATTTAATCATCTCAGAAGCTCTTTGAAAGCCAACAGAAACAGCCCTGAGGTTAGCAATTTGGAAAGCGAGCAGCAACCTTACCTTTAGCACCTGATCAGACTATGAAGTAGATGGGGGTGACCACTTTTTTCATTTGAGAGATTCAGCAGTATTTCACTAGAGTAAAGTGGCTAAAGACTGTATACTGTTTCAGCTCTCTGGGTAAACTGATGTTTAGGAGGTTCTGTTTTGGAACTACAGAGCTACCACATCCCATGCTTGTTTGCATTTGGTACCATTACAATGATATAAACGTGGATATGTGTTTATAATCTATTGCAGGTAGAGCAGACAGTTTAAATAAAACGGCCTATAAAACAATGTGACTGATATTCCCCTTCACACATAATTCAGATAACCATTTTGTTTTTGTTTGATTCTATCATGATGGACAGCATGCACAGGAACCTAGTGTCACATGCAATTAGTGTTATCTCCAATTCTAATTAATAACATCAGACACTCTGTCTCTTTCAGCTCCCACCTTAAAAGCCTGATCATTTACTTTAGATAATGATTCTGACTCTAAACAACTGACTCTCAATCCTTGTGATAAACAAAAAAATGGCATCCTGCCAAGGAATTATCTGGTGCATTCAAATAAACATGAACCATAGGATGGAGCTGCTATAAGAGCACAATCCCTGTACTTTGTTTAAAACCTACAGATGCCTCTGTACAACATAGCTGAAGTGAATCTTCTGCTAGTACTAATGCATAGGGCACATGAGCTAGAATACGAAATATTGTTTACCCACAGCATCCCTTTCTTTCCTGAGATCTTGCATATCAGTTTCCACTTCTTTGCCAACAGACATGAACTGTTGTAAAAATAGTTTTAGCAGCAGTTTGAGGATAAGGTGCTAAAGGTCTACTCATCAGCTTTGGAATTATTATTGTGTATATTCAGTCCCAACACAAAGGTATATACTCTTATGAATAGGCACCTGGTGGTTCCTGCTTACAAGGATGGAACATCCAGTTCCACATTTGCCCTTCAGCCCAGATTAGGGCCATTGCAGGCAGATACCAATGATTTTATTAACAGGAAAAATTCACTGGAAAAGGAAGTGAAACTCAGATGAGGATTTCTAGCTTATTATGCTGTCATCAGCGAGCCATACCCCAACCCCAGCTGGAAGACCAGACTTGAATCTGGAAGACCAGTTCAGGTTCAAATCTCAGTCTGGGCTTCCCGCTGGGGTTGGGGTATGACTAGTTGATGGCAGCATAATAAACTATAAATGGCCATCCAAGTCTCACTTCCTTTTCCATTGAATTTTTCCTGTTAACAAAGGTATATGATATTCCTAGGTCACATTGACTGATGGCACCATTTCTCACCATTGCAAAAATTTGCATTTTTGCAATGATTCAGAAGAAGGGGTAGCATTAACATCTCCTCAGATTTGGCACACTAAGTCAATATCTACTCAGCCTTAGCCACAAACCATCTTTGAATACATATATCAGATATTTTGAGCACTGCTATTCCACCACACACTGCAAATGCCAATAATTTCCAATGTTGCTTAAAACTAACTTGCACTCTACATAGACACTGCATTTAACATCACCCTCTACAGATTAAAGATGCATTCAGCAAAGTGTAGTCCTACTGCTTTTGAATCTCAGAATCATAGATAGCAAGTCAGCCATTCAATCTGATCAATAGCTGAATTAAATGAATGTAAGCCAAGCAGTGCTCACATTCCCCTCTTCAAACTTGTCAGAAACTTATTTCATGAGCCTCCCCATACTTTTAGCCTTTGTGAAGCAACAAGTCAATTCATCAACTTTCCTTCATACAACAAAGAAATAAAAGCATTTTATTTAATTACTTATTTAAAGTTTGTATATGCTTCCTCTTCTTCAGGTTGCCTTATAAAACTAAAATGAATAGGAAAGAAAAGAGAAGTAAGGCATCCTTGCTTAACGATACTATTTGGAACCAGAAACTCTCTCATTGAGCAATACTGTGATAAGTTAAAAAACTATTTGATCACACTGCTTAGCAATGGCTGTCCTGGTAATATTGGTTGCCATTGTTAAATGAGGACCATGTGGGTCATTGAGTGAGGATCTCACATGACTGCAATTTGCAATTTTGTGCTGACTTCCCCATTGATTTTGATTGTCAGAAGCCAGGAGGGAAGTTGCAAATCTCAATCAAGTGGCCACAGAATGCTGTGACAGTTGGACATGCAGTCACATGACCATGGGGGGATGGCAATGATCAAAGCTGCAATGCACCTCCACACTTTGTTGGAGGTCACTTGTTTGTGAGATGGGTGGCTGCATCAATTAGCACAACAAATTAAATAAATAAATAAAACATTTTAAAAATCATTTAACATTGATACATTTCAAAATATAACAGCTGAGCCAATAAAATAATTAAAAGGCCTGAGGAAACAAGCCTTTTTTACATGCATAAAAAAGGAGGCTTGCTTCACTTCCAGTGACAGCTTTGCTTCTGGTGTGGGCACCCATGTTCTCTCCTTTTTCGGTGGTTCCGCTCCTACCTCTCTGACCGGTCGCAGTCTGTATTGACAGGAGGGCAGAGGTCGACTTCTCGG
>JANHFO010003535.1:93670-112797 GCA_032468095.1 Pareas carinatus | reverse complement strand
CTCAAGTTCACTTAGTGACCATTCAAAGTTATGACATACTTATGACACAGTCTCGAAGTTATGAACACTGTAGCACCATGGCAGTTGTTCACCTATACGAACCACCAGGGGCACTACAACATTGCCTATCCCTTCACCTGCGGGGCCTCCAGAGGCACTGAGCCTGTGGATACTCAATTACCTTGTGAAGATCTAGCAAGTCTTTGGTTTCTTTGTCTGCTTCAGTGTTTCAGGCCTTCCGTGCATTAGAATAGAGGCCTAAAGTACCGTGAGATCATGCAAGATCAGTAGGGAGAGATCTCATACTCCTGATGTCACATGATCTTGCACTATTTTAGGCCTCTGTTCTCTCTGAATGGAGGCCTGGATGAGATCCACACCAAAGGCTTTGAAAATGGAAAAAAGGCTTCCGTGCTTCAGGCCTTCTGTCTGTTTGCAAAGCCTTTTGATACAGATCGCACCCAGGCCTCCATTCAGAGAACGGAGGCCTAAAGAGATCTCACACTACTTTAAGCCTCCATTCCCTGCGATTGGAGGCCTGTACAAGATCCACGTGAAAAGTGTTTGCACGCAGATGGGAAGTTGTGGGTCAGTGAAATCATGTTGCTTCAAATCTCATGGAGGCTTGCAAATGCTTTTCACATGAGATTGAAAGCTTCTGTGAATCTTGTGCAACTTCAGCCTCTCACCTGCTTTTGCAGAGTGGGGGCCTGAAGTCGTCAGAGATCATGCCCCCCCCCCCCAGCTTTTAGTTTCCATGTGAAGTGTTTGCAAGCTGATGGGAGACTGGAAACAATGTGATTTTGCTGCCCTAAAGCCTCCCATCTGCTTGCAAATGCTTTTTACCTGGAGACTGGAAACAGACAAAAAAACTGTGGCAGAGAGGCTGGAGAGGAGACAGCTCACTAGATCTTCACAAGGTAAGTGAATCTCCACAGGCCTAATGCCTGTGAAGACCTGCTATAGCAGGATAGTGGGGAAGCAATTATGTGGACCTCAGGGGAGCATTGTTGTGCCTCAGCCCCCTTCATGGGGCCAACCTATCAGGCGTCGCTGGGGGCATGGCAATCATCCCCTACCCCCAACACTAGTTTGAAAAACAGTTGGTTTTCAAGCAGTTGCTTAACTACAACTGCTTGTTCATGGCTGCTGCTTTGGAATTCCAGTGCTAGTGACTTTGGATTGACTCTCATTCTCTGTGACATTGGTTTGACTTCGGTTTCAGTTTCCTGGTATCTTGGTTTTGGACTGGCTTCAGTTTCTACACTCTGGTATCCTGGCCTCGTACTGTACACTGTATAATCCTAGCTCTTTGCTCCATTTGGCCCCTCTGCCCAGAACAAGCATGATGTATCTCACGGGTTTGGGGAGGCCTTGGGTGGTCTGAAGCAGGTGGCCTGTTTCATCACTAGGCCCCACCCATGGCATTCCTCACCGAGATACCTCATTGGCACTTTACAACATGCAGATTCAATTAGTAATTGTGTGGGTGATAGCAAGTTTTCATGTTTATTTTATGATTCACTGCCAACAAATCCTCGGGTTACAAATGTAATTCGCACGCTTCATTACATTTGTAACTCAAGAATTACCTATACAATACACCTAGAGCCATCATATCTTTTGAAATTGGACCTTGGATTCAATTCTGATTAAAGTCAATGTTTTAAAAAGTATATCTACCTTAGCTTTCACTCCTGCCAGATTCAGGTTAGATAACTTATCAGAAGATGAAGTCATTCTTTCCATCTTTATATAGAAATCAGAATTTAGAAAACTTTTAAATTAAGAGGAATTATTTAGGTCACAGGTTCCAATTTGTTTGATGTTTGTATCCCACCTTTATTATTTTTACAAATAAATCAAGGTGCACCAATACATCTCGCTCTTCCTATTTTTCCCACATCAACCCTGTGAGGTGAGTCAGGCTGAGAGAGAATGTCTGGTCCAAAGTCACCCAGCTGGTTTTCATGGCTAATGCAAAACTTGAACTCTACAGTCTTAAGAAAAATATCACCAGTCACAACTATATAGCTTTTTACACAGAAAAAGTTGTAACACATTACTAGTAAAATTATTAGTAAAATAAAACTCTTTGTCTTTATGATCTGATTCATAATTAGAACAGTGAACTCAATATTCTGAATAGCTGGTTCTCATATTGAACAGCTATTCCTCTTAAGACTTTTCCTTTAAAATTCAGCAAGAATTTGCACTCCTATAGCTTAAATCAATTACACCTATCTAATTGATTCAGAGATAACAGAATTTGGCTTTCTTCCCATAAAATATGGTTTAAGGTTCTTCTCACTTCTCCAGGATCAATGTTTCCATCATTTCAATCTTCTTTTGTTGGACATATTTCCAAATCCTCTGATTATCTTTAATGATCTTCTCTTAACATAATCCAGGTTTCTTAAACTGTGATGCCCAGAACAGTACACAATGTGATTTGATCAGTGCAGGAAAAAATGGAAATATTAATTTTTGTTTAGAAAATCTAATTCTATTTATGCAACCTGTGTGTGCGCATTTCTGTGTATACTTGAAAGCTATTTCATATTGCCAAGTAATCTTTAATTTATACTGTTATTCTTTTTCACAAATACTATTACCATCCCATATCCCTCATGTGCATTTGTTTCTCAAATAAATCACACTGCATGCACTTTGTATTCTTAATTTCATTCTATTATCTTCATAACATTTATCTAACATATCAACATTGGATTGTTTAAAGAAATTACTTCTGTCTTTGGTGTCACTTCAGATTTTGTCATTTCCATTCTGCTTCCTCATCCAACTTGCTAATAAAATCCATGCTTTTTTGAAAGAAAATGCAATTTACTTTTGAAAATATGTTTGCCTCCTTTCCAGCTTTACAAAAGGACAGATAGCTATGGAATGTTCATTTTACTTATGCATTGTATTTATAAGACCACTCAAAAATGGTGACCCTGGACAGCATATGATCAAAATATAAAAACTTTTTAAAAAATCAATACAAAAATTAAAATTACTATTAAAAGGCTAGAAGAAAGTGTCATATATCGCAAACAATGCAGCCACCTCATCTCATTTAATCTTGCTTGCAATGTTACCTCCTTCAATCAAACAAATAAAACCCAGCCAGAAAAATCCCCCCCAAAATAAAGGAAGAATTAAAACAAATGTTGATGCCTAGAAATTCACGGAAATATATATATGTAAACAGACTCTTTCACATTATAATGAATGATGAGGACTGCTCTGGACTCTAACCCTTTGGATAATAATTACCTTTAAGAGATAACCACATTTTATTCAGGTATTTTAAAGGAGCTACAGTTTGATCAGTTAACTTGGATGAACATGGCATTTCACATGGGCCTATAATAGTTATAACTGTCTGTTGATTCCACCATAATGATCAAGTTTTTTGACATCTCACTTATTCTTGCTTGCAGCATGTGACCTCCTTCAGTCAGTATAATGAATAGGCTACCATTTGGGGTTTTAGCAAGTTCAGCACCATCCATCTTCATTCTTCTTCATTGACTTCCCACCGTTTTTTTGCAGCTTTAGATATTTATATGAATTACTGCATTTATCACTTAAGCATCATTCTTTTTCTTTGTTCACACATCTTCTCAAATTATTAATAGAGATGCTTTGACATCATTAATTTTAATCTTATAAATGTTTCCCAACTAGCATTAAATAGGGATGCATCCGAGAATGGAGGAAAAACCCTTCATATGGGAGTGGAGGAAGACAAAAAGCAAAATAAGATCGGCACTTCAAAATTTAACTTCCTAATACACCAGTTTTGTTACTTAAAGAGATTAATAGATCTTAGTTTAAAAGATACAAGTGAAACATATATAAAAAGCAGCAGAGAAAAAAGGAAGGTAGCTAGCTATGATAACTGGACCAAGCTTTTCTGCTTTTTCTTTCATGATTGTCAGAAAATTATAAGGCTTAATTTTTCAATAATGTGTTTGAATTGCATAAAAATAAGTTTATGCAATCTAGAGATGTTTTATTAGGTATACATTTATACACATAGACTTAGGTACATTTTGTAAAGCCCTAACACTTTCACATCAAAATAGAGCAGTTAGTCTTTCAATGGATACTATTTATTTCTGGGTTACAAAAATGGGGGATTTTTTCATATACCTTCTTCCTTCCTTCCTCCCTCCCTCTAATTTCTACTCATAGGTAGAGATGGGCTATGCAAGGATTGTCATTCAGATTACTGAGATCATGATATAATTGGAACAAAGAACAATTCCATTCTGTCTACTTAGTAGGATTGCATCCTGCTTTTTTAAATAGGGCAAGATATTCAGCAGTTCAACTGTCAAGGATCAGTTTATTCCAAAGAAAAAGTAAACTAGTCAGATTTTTCTACATATACCTGAGTAACTCTTTCCTGGTTCATTTTTACAGAATACTTTTTGCTTGCTTCTTCTATTAATGACTCTTCTATCCTTTAAAACAAACAGTTTTGTTATTTTAGTCAACAAACAAAAAGTATTCAGCTACTTTCACTTCAGTAATTTAGGCCACTTAATGAAATTCTTCCCTAGAAAACCAGAGTCATATTATAAGCATCCTAAATTCCAGTTTCTAAAAAAAATTATTAAAAAAAATCTTTAAGCTTGCTACTGTTTAGTTCAAGTTTAAGCAATTTTATTTATAAAGCAGGATTGCTCATAACAAGTTTTGATATATGTAATGAATTGAAACCAAAACTACAACTGGACAATCATAAAAGTTAATGAATCTTCAAATCTCTTACATTGCTAATGTCAATGTGCATCCCTATTTAAATATAAACAGGGATTTAAATAGTTACCTTGGAGGTTGGAAGAACATCTGGAGCTTACTGTTTTAATTACAGATATATTTCCAGGGAGTATTAAAGATGAATCATATTCAATACTCAACCTCTATACATTTCTAAAGCAGCCAGGATGAATTGATTGAAGTGTTGATCACTTGTTTAGTTCAAGCATTGTGCTAAAACAATGTCCCCACTGCTTTCAAATGTGGCTTATTCGCCAGCATCATTTTTTCATTTTATTCTGCATGAAAAATGTATTTACTAACCTATGAACAATCAAACATTCATAGCAGCTTCCAACTTGGAAATGAGCATCCTTATTTAATAAACCTGGAACCTACAACTTGCTAAGGTTTCAGGACCCTTACAGATATGCACTCCTAATGCACCTACAGAAAGGAATACAAATCTTACCCTCCTCTTCAAAAATGTTAAAACAAAACGCGATCATATACCTGAAAATCTGGTAGGTTGAAGCATCATTATCAATTTGGTCAAGGATATTTCACTGTCTTTGCCTGTCATAATTTTTTCTCATTAAGTTATCATTTTAAGTGGGAATTAACATTTAAATCCCTCTTAAAATAGATATTATATTTATTGAAACTACATTTATACATATATTGAATTTAGCATATTGATAGAATTAAAAAAAGATACAAAGGTAAATATTTTATGCAGTCTGTACAAATGGTAAATTCTGAACTCTTACAGTAATTCATAGATAAGGAAGCTGCCAAAGGCAACAAATTAGCCTTGTTCCAGTTAATAGTATAACTAGAGTATTAACCATATTGTTACAGGACTTCAATAAGCTTTGGTAACGACACTGCATAATTACCAAGGATATCATCAGGATGTAAGAACAATTTATATTCATTGTCAAATACCCTCAGAATCTTAAAAACAGTTTTCTAAAGAAGCCAGTAGTTCAGGAAACAAATTGAAAATTAAAGAGACAAAGAGCATCCTTACAGATGCCACAATATAATTTGAAAGTGTGAAAAACAATTCCATTCTTAGTAACTAACCATTGGGTATATAAGTTCAATAAATAAATAAATAAAAACACCCAACTGTAATCCAATGAACAACAAAGACGAAAAACTTTAGCCTTTAGTTATATCTGTACTATTTCAACTGCCTTCCTTTTGATATGAAAGGAAGAAAATTAGAACAGTTAATTTCATCAGTTACAATATCCATATTAATCACCAGGTGGATGTTGTCAGGCTCTTGTCTATTTTTTAAATAAATCCAGATTGATGTGGCCAAATTACACACATTACTTTATGTAGTCTCCTGAATAGGGTGACTATTTTAGCATTTACATCAAGCAAAGGTATTGAACTAATTTGTATATCTTGTGGGAGCATAAATTGACAAACAGAAAATTAAGTTTAAATGATTACAGATTTCTGTAGGTGCCAATAGATCTGAATTCATTTGGAAGTCCATCTGATTTTCCCAGCTTCACAAATTGCCGAATTTCTGGGATTTCTTGTAATATCAACAGTTGTATTTATTTAATTTTATCATTAAAAGAAATATCTTCAATACTTCCCAGGAAATTGATAACTTCTTGTGCAGTTATCAGAATCCCTAGTCGATATAAGTGAATACAAATACCATTAAATAGATTGTTTTGGTAAATAAATGTCCATCATCAGCCTGAACTGCAGAGATAAAACTTTCTTAGTTTTGTTGTTTCAATTGATAAGCCAGTAACTTTTTAGCTTTCACGTATGGTTCCTAATGCTTTTTGTTAATAAATTTCAAATAATATTCAAATTGTTCTGAGTGTAGTAGCTCCAGTATATGCTATGTTACTCTAGGTCAGTGGTTCCCAAAGTGGTTCCCAGTACTCTAGGTCAGTGGTTCCCAAAGTGGTTCCCAGTACTTTGGGAACCACTGGAACCAGTGGTATGACTTAGAGGGGCACTAAGAGGCGTCAGAAGGGGCGGGGACACAAGTCTCCCTGCGCAAAAAGAGCATAAGGCACAGCATGAAGGCCGTCTCTAGAGCGCTGCCCTCTTCCTCGCCCCGTTGCCCCTGCCAGCTTGGCAAAGCAGCATGCCTTTCGTGCTGCGCCTTATGCTCCTTATGCGCTGGGAGGCTTGTGCCCACCCCCGAGTCATCAGGGCAACGCTCTTGCCTGATGGGGGGGACAGCAAAGCACGGTGTCTATCATGCTGCGTGCAGGGAGGCTTGTGCCCCTGCTCCCTCTGGGAAGCTCCTGGCTCTTGCCTCTTAAGGGGGGCAAGCGGGGTCGTCCTCAGACTCTCCGTCCCAAGCAGCACCTCAACCTTGCCCCGCTCGGCGTTCCTGGACTCCTGGGGCTGAGACTGGACAAGGGGACAGAGGTCCTCTTGAGCGAGTGTGTGTGTGTGCGTGTGGGAGAGCGAGCAGGGCGTTGTCTTCTTGAGTGACGAGACAGCCGAAAGGTAAGTGGCTCTCTGCTTAAAGGGGCGTGCAAGTGGGAGGGGGGGGAGAGAGCAGGCATCGTCCAGCTGGAGGGGGATAGGTGCTGACAGTGATGCTCTCTAGGAGCGGAGGCGAGCCTCAATCGATTTTGGGCTGTGTGTGTGCACGCTAAATTTCACCAGTCACAAAGCGTGGGTCGTAAACATTTTGTAGAAAGTTAGCTACAGATTGAGCCCTTTTACCGAGAAGCAGAACTCTGGTGTGATGCTCTTCTCTGTGCCTTAACTGAACGAGTACTTTTATAAGAATACAGAAAACATCATGTAGAATTGGTTGGTTTACAATAACTTTCATATTTAAGAGTCCCTGGAGCTTGGTTTTGAGATTGCAATGAGCGTACTGAAGCGTCTCTATAAATTGATAAAGTAGAAAAATCTTGATTTTTAAATATATATAATTTTAAACAATATTGAAGTACATGTAAGTACATGTAGAAGTACATGTGCATTCTCTACATTCTGTATTTTAAAACAACAAATTAAATTAAATTCTAATATATATGCATGTAATGCCTTCCAATTTTTTTAAAAAAGTTTTAGCTATTCTGCAACAGCTCTCTTTACCCTAACAAGTAAAATTCTGTAACTATTTGGAATTTAATAAATCAGTATTTCTTTGATTGGTTTGCATGATTTTCAGGATTTTATCACCTTCAAATATTATTAAGTAAAGTGCAGGAAAATGTACTTTTACAATAAATTACATCAAGTAATATGTCTCAGTGTGCAATTATAATGACATTTCAATGACATTTTTGAGAAAGGGTCGTGAACTGTTTAATACAATGTTGGAGTTTCAAGATACAGTAAAATGTGGAGACTAGAAGTACACATTCATTCCAAACAAAAATAAAGTTTTACTTTATTAGAATGTTTTAATCATATCTAAAGCAGCTTCAGAGCTTTTTACTTTAATTTCAAATTGCATTGGAAACATTAAACTTCTGCATTACAACGCTTGTTTATAGTAATCGAGAAAATAAATGCCAAGAGATTCTATCCAACCATTTTAAACACAAAAATTGCATGTGAGGAAACATTCTCATTCCACATTACTGATGACTGCAGTAATTGTAGATCACTAGATCTTTATGTAAAGCCAGTGGTAAACATAAACATACATTAAAAGCTTCAAACAAGGTTAATTTTTTTATCAACGCTTCTTAAAATTTCACTAGTGCAAGAGCATATTTTTACCTGATTGAACTTGAAACACAGAATGCTGAATACAAAACTATTCTTTCTCCCCTTTTTTTAAAAAAGTGCATCTTATACCATACTTACACTAAAATATTTACAAGTTAGTGGAACACTGTCTGTCTCCATCTCTTGTCAGTGAGGAAAGGCCAAAGTGATTCCTTGATCCCAACTTGAAACGAAGTATGCTGACCGATGCCCAACATCAGAAGACGGGAACAGTCAAGCTGAGCATTCCTAGGACGAGGAGCACCCAGCACTGGGCTCTCTGTAATCTTTAATTTAAAAGACCAATTTATTTATTATTCAGAATAAAAATACCAAAATGCAATTGCTTCTAAGGATCCTCTCTCTTCCACCCCAAAACCATTTTTCCTCTTTCATACGGTAATATTGTAATAATATCAGCAAGGAATCTTGAAGTCTGCAAAAAGTGTAAAACAGAATCACAGATTATCTGCCAAAACACTTCTATCCAAGCCTCAATGATTCAAAGATGTATGTGGACATTAAAGCCATTTAAGAAGCTTCTAAAGGTAGCCTTTGACTATAAATCAAGTAAAAATTGTTACAAGTTATCCTTGACTTACAACCATTCCTTCAGGGACCGCTCAAAGTTATAATAGCACTATAAAAAGTGACATGACTTTTTCACATTTATGACCATTGAACATCCTCATGGTTACATGATCAAAATTAGGATGCTTGACAACTGGTATATGACAATTGCATGACCTGGGGTCACCTTTTGCAACCTTCTGACAAGCAAAGTCAATAGGGAAGTCAGATTTACTTAAGAACAGTGTTTTACTAAACTGCAGTGATTCACTTAACAAATGTATCAAGAAAGGTTGTAAACTGGGGCAAAATTCACTTAGCAAATGTCTTACTTTGCAACAGAAATTTTGAGCTCAATTGTGGTAATAGGTCAAATTCTCTCTCGACCTTACATTTTCCCTTCACTAGGAAACTAGAGGCAGACAAAAGAGGCATAGAGGAATTCATTTCTAGATTTGATCTAATTTTCCAGGTTCTTAGCTATCTAGACTTCCATGCAGTTGCTTACATGTAATCATTTATTAGGCGAATGTTTACATAAAAGGCAAGGTAAAAGAATAATTCAGATAGTCACTTATTGAGCTATAAGAAGCTATGATCAGAAAGCAATATTTCATCCTTTTCATATAGCATCTTAGTTGCAGCTGAACTTTCTGAGCTACACTGTTATAAGTTTATCACTTTAAATTGTAGAGACAAAAACAAACATTGTTTCCTAAACAGCCAAAGGAAGATCAAATAATTGGATTACAATTTCAAAGTTTAATCAGATGAATAGCAATTGTTCCTCAAAGATAACATTTCACAGCACAGTATAAAACAAATGTCCAATGTTTACCAAGTACAAGTAAGGTTTTCCTCATTATGATTAATTACTTACGGGTCTCAAGTGACTACTAGGAAGATTGAAAGCATCAGCCATAGCACGTGCCATTTCATACTTAGTCATCTGCTCATTACCAGACCAGTGGAATGTTCCCTTGATGGATGGATCCTTGAAAAAGCAACAAACACATACAATTTGAATTCATTTCCATTTTCTATGCTAAAAGGTTCCAGGAAGAAGGAAAAAAATAGCAAGATTTGTGAGTGGCCACTAAAGACTAACATCAGAAGCAACATTTAATTCAATGAACTGTTTTTTCTATTATTAATTCCCCCCCACTACATAATGTAATACTTAGTATACATATATTCAATTCAACTACATGTTACTTTGTATACAATAGTGTTACTAGAAAAAAACCTTAATGTACAAGTCTTCTCCAAAAGAATGGTTGTGGTTGTCTTACAACCATTTTTGTTTTTATTGTTGCAAACGAACTCTAGCAATCCAAGTTGCATAAATATGATGCAACATTTAAGAACATTTCAGTAAGCTTTCTAAATATTAAAAGTTTAGCCTTGGTTAGAATTATCTAATGCTTTAAGTATTAAATAAATACAGCTACTGCACACACAGTGTTTAGACTGAAAACAGAAAGCTTCATAAATATAATGAACAACAGAAAGATAGGTGTACCTTTAATCACAGCTATTTCTTTTTTAAAATGTTTCAAAGCTGGCAAAGAAAATACAGAATGTAGAGATATATGTGGGAAGGAGGTATTGACAAAAGTATCTTTTTGATGGAGATCTCTTTTATTTAAAATTCTGAATCAAATCATCTAGCTGTGTTTTTTCAGATAAGTATAAAAATACTTATATTTATTTCTCAGCTTCCAACACCATTGCTCTGCCACCACAGAATTCCTATTTACCTATTATCTCAATCTTAAGAATAAGTACAGAATCATACATTGTATTGAAAATTTTAACCATGTGTTCTTGTACAAGTATTCTGCATGTTTTCATTAGAACTTTATTACATTGTTCATGTTGCGCTGTAATCAGATACACATTAACAGCTTTAGGAAGTCTGCATGTATTTCTGAAAACTTAAATACATAAAAATATTTATAAACACTGAACATGTGAAGCAGTGTTTAAAACCATGACTTAATAAATTTAAGAAAGTTCTTACCACCATTCTCCTTTCAGCTAGCTGTCGGCAAACAATGGCTACATCCTTTACATATGTTGGGAATCTTTGTTGCCAGTGGTCCATATTGGCTGATTTGTTATTGAATTGCACTTTATCAAACATAACTGTCACAGCACTCTCCTCCAGGTTTTCAACTTCCCCATATAAAATAGGAATTCTAAGGACAGCAGCACCTCAGAGAAAAGGGGAAAAAAGCCAAAACTCTTGCACAAATCAAAAAATATATATCCATGCAATTGTCAAGTATGCTGTAAACTTAACACCAATAGAAAAAAATGGAAAAGGGACAGATTTAAATAGGCAAATTATTTTACGTATGTTGTGTGGAACAACAACAAAAGGGCTGGAAACTACTTCAAAACTGCTTCTGGCAATGCTTTCTAGAATAACTTTAACTGTCAATATTAACTCCAGACAACTTTCTTTCCAATGATAACTATCACACCTGCCCCGGTTGGGCTCATAGGAAAGAAGATCCTCAACTCCATTTGTGTGAAACTTTTATTAAAAACCAAGTGGTTACAGTACAGCAAATGCAGAACAAAGTGTGTGAAGATTCCCTGGTTAACTTTTTCTTTCTCACTTCTCCTCCGTTACTTCCCTATTGTCCGGTCTCATACAAAGCAATTGTTATGGAAACATTCCCTGCATCAGCGGGCTAGATGAACTGTTACATTGCTCTCCCAGGTCTCTGGCCTTGGGACGAGTCTATGTCTCGAGAGGGCGTAATAAGTAGTTGGGTTGCTCCCTTCTCAGCAGCTTCCTCCAGTCATAGTTTATGCAGCCTGGCATCTAGCAAACAAAAACCTCAGGGTGGCAGTTCTGACAATAACTTTCACAATAAAATATTTCATAGTGCAGTATTCTTACAGTAATAACACCTGAGAAACTACAAACATGAGCTTGCAAATTCAACAGGCTCTGAAATATCAGTTAAAACTCAAAATATGAAGTCTTTGCAGCTGCTAATTTTATTTCAGCTTTTCCTGCTTCCATCTCTATCTATGTAATGCAAAACCTCTTCAGAATGTTTCCTTCAATTTTCACCTAGCAATAACACTTTATGTAGCATTTTTCCATTCCTTAATTTTCCTTTAAGAACATAGGAATCAGTTTGTTAACTAAGCACATCCAACCCAGCATTATTTATCCTGAAAGTCAATCACTGAAAACAAACAGGTATTTTATGACTGTGTAGGATCTAATAGAAGTTATCTATCAGAAGATCGGCAGTTCGAATTCCTAGCACTGCGAAACGGAGTGAGCTCCCATTGCTTGCCCCAGCTCCTGCCAACCTAGCAGTTCAAAAGCATGTAAAAATGCAAGTAGAAAAATAGGGACCACTTCGGTGGAAAGGTAACCACGGCCATGCACCTTTGGCATCAGGTCATGCCAGCCACAAGACCACAGGGACAGTGCTGGCCCTTCAGCCTTGCAACAGAGATGAGCACCACCCCTAGAGTCAGCTACGAATAGCACACATGTGCAGGGGGAACCTTTATCTTTTAGGATCTTTTTATGGCTAATGGCTTAACTGTCCAGTTACTTTAGCTTGATTTACTAAATAGCTCAAATGTATATTCTGAAGTGGTGAAAGGTTTTCACAAAGCTTTGAGGAATATGGGTCGTTTCTAAATTCGTTAAATAAATAAATAAATAAATAAATAAATAAATAAATAAATAAATAAATAAATAAATAAATAAATAAATAAATAAATAGATAAATAAATAAATAAATAAATAAAATGGTTGATAATTTATAACCTATCACCCTTCCTGTTAATCACCTTTCCATTCAAAGAATGAAAAAAAGATGTTAGCTATTGTTTACAGATAGAAGATTAAATACTAAACCATTTTAATTTCCCTTATTTTTGACAGGTCAACTATATAATGTTACTTACATTAGGTTAGCAAAAGTAACAATATAATAACAGAGTAGAACATAAAAGAAAATCACAATATAGTAACAATAGCAACATTCCCACATACAGCGTGGATCTTAATTCAGCTGTCCTAATCTTTCAAACCATCAGGAAAAGTCAAGTATTATTCAATTTCCAGAAGACCATGAAAATGGAGGCAATTTTTTTACATGGAGGGTTAACTGCTTCAAAGGATAACTCCACAGAGAATGTTTGGTTCCATGCACCTTTCTATTGTACCTCTTGATAGAAAGGTAGCAGATTTTACATGGAACAGGTGAATCCTTTCTTCCCTACAGCATACTAGCCTCACTTGCTTCATGTTCTCCTTTTAGCAACCAAAGACCAAGACAGTTGTGTTTGACAAAGAAAATGGAGCACATGATTGTAAATTAAATATAAACACTAGAATACTAAGAAAGAATGATAATTCTCTGTCCTTTATGTATTGTTTATTAAAGAAGAAAACAGAAATTTTAAGACTTGCAAATGCTGGTAGAAATAGTAGAATGCAGTCTTTGGGGAGATAATGCTTGTCAAAAGAAGTGAAAATGGTTCTAATTAATAGTGTTATTCCGCTCAAGTTATTATGTAGAATTTAATGCTAGATAAATCAAGAGTAACATAAAAGTTAAAGTGAAATTGAGGCACTTAAATATGTGCAATAAAACAAAATGATAAAACTAACTGCTGAACAGCAATATATACCATTAAAAGTATGGCAACACAACATGGCCTGGATGTTTTAGCAATTCTAGAGACAATAAAATACTTGAATGCCTTACTGAAATTCAATTTTACGAGAAAAAAGCATGATGGTTAAAATTGACAATATATGAAATTTGTGGAATAAGCAATTGGATTTTCTTAATTAAGAAATGTTAAAATACAGATAGTCCTTACTTAATGACAATAGTTGGGAATGGAATTTCCAACTCTAAGTAATGTGACCATGCCATGTGATATCACTCTTTATGACTGCATCACTTAGTGAAGGAAATTCATTTAATGATATTAAATGCCATTTAGAGACTCTGGAAGCCACTGGATACTGCCATTAAGCAAATCACATGTCATTAAACAAGGACATCACATGATTGCAACTTCTGACTTCCTGCTGGCTTCCCTATTGACATTGCTTGTGGGAAGTTAGCAGAGGAAGTCACAAATTGTAATCACATGACTGCAAGATAGAACATTGGCTGGAAATTTGGGCTGGTTGTGAAGAGCTTGGATCATGATCAAATAACCACAGGGGCACTGTGAGAACTAAAACACTGCGTATCAGTCATAAGTACCAATCATTCCGTGTTGTCATAAGTTTGACTGTTTGATGAACAAATGGTTGTTAACCAAGAATCACCTGTATACTTATGTCTTAGACAAGATATTAATTAATTAAAAAGAAATCTTACCTACTGGAATTTCAAAAGAATACTTTAGAAAAGGATGGATATCAGATTCTTTCTATATATATGTATTAGCACTTACACTAATCTGACTCATATTGATTTGGTTTTGTTTAATTATGACTGAAGTGCTTCAATAACAAATCTGTGAATTCAAACTTGGAGGGGAGGGAATGTAGCAGTGAAGGAAATAAAAATTATACTGAACTAACATTCCAAAAATATGGAATTTGACACTTTATGGAGAATGAACTAGGTAGATGAAAATAAAACAACATTCTAGCTGTCAGAGTTCAAGAGATTTGTTCTTGAATCATTTTTCAAATCTTATTAAAATACATTTTGATATGTCTACCTGTCTATGGGCTGAGCTACATATCTATCAATATGATATGGATTTTCTCTTCTTTTCTTCTTAGCTCATTTTAACCACAATATATATCTTTTTATTGTAATGTTACCATATATTGTTGTCTTTACTGTTAATCTCACTGCTATAAAACAATTAAAGAGAAGAGGGGAAGTATGTACCCAAATATAAACTTACCTTCATTGTTTTTTAAAACTGCTTTTTCGCCTTCTAGTTTAGTTCTGCCATAGATATTTAGAGGATTTGGTACATCATTCTCCTTGTATGGAGGGTTTGTTCCATCAAATACATAGTCTGTGCTAATGTAGATCAGAAATGCTTCCACTTGAGCTAAATTTGAAAGACATTTATCATAATTAAATGTGTAGCTAAGGGACTATTCCATTTGGTTTTCAGTTCTCCAGTAAATTATACCACTTAGAGACTTGCCGAATTACACCAAAGACCTACTATTTAAAATAGCAATCAGAAGATTCCATATTCCTTTTACAAAACCATGTTAATGAAACATTAACTGCAAGAAATTTTTCAACACTGGTCAAATTACCTACACTTAGGATATAGAAGATAATAATTTAAACTTTTTTTAAGAAAGTAATTTTACCTGCTTCTTTTGCTATAATTCCTGAAGCAGTCACATTGAGCTGAGTAGCAGCATCTGGTTGACTGTCTACAATATCTGGCCTTCTCTCAGCTGCACAATGTATTATCACATGAGGCTGGAAATGATATACGCATATGAGTAAGTTCAAAGAGGACCACTGAAGTTTCATTTAAATATATTTTATCTACCTAGAACTTCATCTTATATTGCTAAAAGGCTAATTTACCTGACCCCCATCAGAATGTATACAGTATCTATCCAAAATTCCTTCTCTTTAGCAGTTTCCTTATTCTATTCCAAAGAATTTCAAACATACAATATGAAGTTAAAAATTCTAGAAGTATGACCTTTCTTTTAATACAGTAAAAGATTACTTTTCTCTAGTACTTTTTTCTAATTAAAGCTTTTTTAAAAAGCTAACTTCCAATTGTTTAAAAACAATATTCGTACTACATAATGAATAGGATATGTCAAGATCTAGAAAAATCAGTTAAATTATTGAGCAATTCTGAACAATATGAGAAATTTGTCCTTTTCTCACCTGAAAATCTTGGATTACACTGTGAATAGCAGCAGAATCTAAAAGATTCACTTTTTCAAACAAAGGTCGAGCTCTACTGTAGCCACAGCCAAGAGTGTGCCAATGATTTGCTTTAAATTCTTTATAAACAGTTCTGCCAAGGAGACCAGTGGCACCAGTAATTAGGACACGTCTATTTGGGATATCAACATCTTCCTAAAAAAGAAAATATTGTCTATAGTTATATTTGCCAAAACTGCTGCATGTTCCTGCAGATCTCAATTCATTATTTTTATAAATTCAATTGGACTTAAACCATAGAATAGCAGCTTCAGTAATGATCTGTGCTGTATACAAAGTTCAAGTATTAAAGATAACATACTATGTACTATGGTTTACAATATCAAAAGATGGCTAAACTTTGAACCATTCATTCCATATTATTGAAATTGATCTCTGCAAAAAGTTTAATTGAAAAAATGTATGCATTTTTTTGTTTTCATTTTACTTTAAAGTATCAAAACAAAAACTTGTCAGGGTGGGTTATTTCTTAAAACAAAACAAAACAACCTTTCTTCACCTATCAAATTGTAGATTTTCTATCAAGGTTCTGTAAAGATGGAAAGGAGAAAAAGATGAACAGAAAGTCCTTCTGAAGTTTTACCTTCCTTAGTAACTATTCCAGCAAGTATTCCAGACTGTTCAATGACTCTTAGGTTTCTAGAATTATAGCTGATGTCATTGTAATTCTAATTTTTTGCTTATAATGAATAGTTATTGGAATTACACATTTACTGAGAGGCTTTTCTCTACTCTTTCTTTCACGACATGTCTTTCTTAGATTGCTAGGTCTGACAGCAGGTTCTATCTTGCCTTTGTTGATCTGTACATTTGTCTGGGATTCCATGTAACTTAAGAGCAGGGCATAAATGTTGTGAAAACGTAGCTGATCAGCAAAGGGTTAATGGAATTTCATATCTCTATCAAGCACTTAGACCAGTTTAAGCAAACACAAGGTCTGTCCTTGAAGGAGAAGAAGTCCAAATGATTACTTCAGGCTATGCAAAAAGTAAGGAACTCTTATTGAAGCAGTTAGGAGGGACACAAATGAATTGTCCCACTTTAGTCAACAGAAAGAGCCTCCATGTCTGTAACAGAGAATTAAAGAAAATTAAAGAAATTAAATTAATTTAAAAATTAATGGTAAATCCATTTCAACCTTTTTCAAACTGTGGACCCCATTTCCACAAATTCAACTAATTTACGAATCGACAATTCATGTACATTACTTTTTCCAAATTTTTCTTGTCCTGTCTGCGGATCCCCTGGCAACTTGCCACGGACCCCAGGTTGAAAACCTCTGCATTAAAAGCACACTACTGCACTGCTGAAGGAATGTTTACTAAAGCCCACGATAACGGCACTGGGAATATTTAGCTTGATGCAACGTTAACAGCTTTTACCGTTCGGATATTTTCCATTAAACAGCAAGCAGCTTTAAACAATCACGTGTATGTGTATGAAAGACTTATTTACAACTCTCCTCCCCGCCCAGTACTAACGGGAAAAAGGAAACTTCCCGTAGAGCTCACTCCCCCGAGTGTTTATAATTGGCAGCCTGCAACCCGCAAACCCTAAAACCTCCACCGTGGACTAATGCTGGCTGGGGATTATGGGCGTCCTGATCCAACGCATTCACAGACCACAGCAGAAGGGAGAAACTGTCATTATCCACACCGGCCCGGGAGGAAAAATCCTCCTGAGGGTGGGGGAGACCTGCAAGCGAACTAGAGATTTGCAGCCCTTTAGCCGCCGTCCGCCCGGCAGGCAAAAGAGCACGGAAGCCGCCGCCGGAAGGGTGAGGCGGCGCAGAGGAGGCGCTGCCGCTTGGTTTGCCGCGGAGGGGGCCTGCCTTGCGGAATCCATCCTTCCTCCATTCCTCACCTCCTCGAGCCAGCAGCTCCCCGGCTCAAAATGGATGCGAAGCCCTTTCTCCCACCCGACCATCCCTCCTGCCTGGCTCCGTGGGCGCCGCCACCGCCGCCGCCCGCTTTCAGCTGGACTCTGGCGGAGGCCGTCGCCCAAAGCCCGCCCCTTTCCCCTCCAACCGCGACGCTCGATTGGAGGAAGCAGGGATCGGAGGAGCGCCTCACTGCGGACGTGCGTAGGCGACGGCGGGAGGGGCGCGGCAGCTCTCGCTTCTGCTTTTCGTCTTCTGAAAGGCTTTTCCTCCCCCGCAGTGTGTGTTTTAGCAAACCCTCCCCACGAAAAAGCACGCTCTTTGTACATGTTCCTATCCTGGAAATATTTAGGGCCTCAGGACCAAAAACAAAAAATAATGCATGAAAATATCCTGATTCCGTCTCCCCACGAATCGAATTTCTTGCTCCTCCCCGCAAAACACTTAAATCAGCATAACACAACGCCGCTGGCTTCTTATGCGAGAAGGAATTCAGATTCTTTAAAGCCAGAAATCTTTGCAAATAAGGTAACGTGTGGTATGCGTGTACTAGAAACCATGTAAATAGGCAATAAAAACAGCACGCAGAAACTTGCCACCCAGTTCAAAGTAGGTTGCTTTAATACACTAGTAAAAAAGAAAAGAAAACGGTGAGATCTTTTACATCCAATCGAAAGTGAAATTGCTATCTTTCGGTGTTAGCTTTTCCTTGCTTGAAACTGTTGAAATAGGGCTGCATTCCGTTGTCCTAAAGATTTTTGTAGCTGTAAGTAATATTCAGTTTGTATTAACTAGCCTCAAGAAACTGCACAGTAAAATCTGGAACACAAGCCATTACAAGTTTAAAATTATCACTCTTGACATGTTTATTGTTTTTATGCTATGCTTTTCCATTTGTTGCCCAGTCACTTCTTGTGAGATGGATAGCCATTTGAAAGAAAAGGAAGGAAGGAAGGAAGGAGAGAGAGAGAGAGAGATTTCATCTATCCAAACAGATTCAACTTTCAACATGTTGAAAACATATATTACATCCAGTCCTGGATAGATCCTAAAGTGGAAAAATACAAGTCTGGACATGTTATTGGGTAACCAAATGAGACAAGACATGCCTATGTGACATCTCCCCTTCTCTTTTGTTATACCCCCCCTCACTCACCTCTGAGATCCTGCCTCTTGTCTTGGAGATTTCCCATTCCCAATCAAATGCATATGTATACCTTTGTGCC
>JANHFO010003535.1:70516-91980 GCA_032468095.1 Pareas carinatus | reverse complement strand
CTCGGCACCACATGGGTGCCTAGAGATCAATCCGCGGGGTGCCTGGAGGCCTGGAGACCGTCCCACAGGTCAAATTACAGGCTTCCAGGTGCTCCGCGGATGCCCAGAGATAGATACACGGGGTGCCTGGAGACCGACCCATGGGTAAAATTACAGGCCTCCAGGCGCTCTGTGGGTGCCCAGAGATCAATACACAGGGCGCCTGGAGGCCAGCCCACAGGTAAAATTACAGGCCTCCAGGTGCTCTGCGAGTGCCCAGAGGTCGATAACACGGGGTGCCTGGAGATCGGCTCATGGGTCAAATTACAGGCCTTCAGGTGCCCTTCGGATCGATTTCTGAGCACCCATGGGGTGCTCAGAGGTCCATAATTCAGCTCACGGGTGCCCAGAGATCGATCCGCGGGGCAAGCTCTGAGTTCTTCTGTGGAGCAGGTGGAGCTAGGGGCCCTCCTGCGGGGCGGTGTGAGCTTTGGGTGTTCCCGTGGGAAGGCGTGAGCTCCGTGCTCTCCTAGGGGGCGACCCGAGCTTTGTGCACATCTTCCAAATTTTGGACACCCCTTTGGCCTCCTACCGTTCCCCTGGCCTCCCATCCCCCCTAAGACATCCCCTCCAGGGTGTGGTACCACTTTGGGAACCACTGATGTATACAAACTAATTCCCCATGCCCAAGTTGTTAATATTTAGGAAAGATACTTATAAATACTCACTTTCTTTAAAAGGTGTTTTGGGAGCAATATTTTCCTTGCTAGGATGCTGAAAAGCTTTGGAAGGATCAAACCGTTTAATACCCTGAATTTCATTAATTTGATCTTGGAGATCTTCCTTTGCTTGTTTTTCCTTTGCTACTTGGGCACGCAGCTTTAACAACTCCTAAAAGAAAAAGAAAATCCCAATGCAAGATAAAATCCAGATACTGCAAATATGACAATATATGTTCCCAGATCAATCCCAACAAAATGCTGAGTGATAATTGTTTATGAGGTTCAAAACACTCATGATATGTATCTTTCATTTGTCTTATCTCTTTTGTCACATATCAAGACTGCCATACTCTAATTCAAACAAATGTTTTGGATCCAGTTTGTGCAAACTTTGTTGTTAGCAAGAAGCCAAGAGTAGGTATTAATGCTTAGATTTATAAGAAAATCTCATATAGGAGACAGAAGGAGTGGCTACTGCACTGAGCTGAGTGGGAACCCTTTTAAAAAACTCAGTGGAAAGCACTGGAATGAAGTGTGGAAAATTTCTAGCAAATACAATGGAGAAGAAAACAAATGGCTATTGAAAATAGTTTGTTAGTTTGAAGACACAGAAAGTTTGATGGTAATTCCAGTTTTAAGTCTAGGACTGCCTATAATTCTAAATGGTCAAGATCCCAAAAAGGACAAAGATATCATCTGCAAAACCATGCCGAAGACCACAAGAGGTTAAAGAGCATTACAGTATTTCCATGAGGACCCAGATTGTTAGGGGCAACATGCTGACATTGTAAAAGTCCAAATGCTGTTGTTAAGTGCTACTGCTAAACAAATGTTCTTTACTCACAAAGTTAGCAATTTGACAGCATATTTTGAGTCTCCCCCCCCTTAAACACATGCAGAGGCACCTTGGTTATTTACATATCTTTTGATATTTCTGTCTGTCTCTATCATACATAAACACTGTGTCCTTCAGAGTAGCAGACCTGTTTTAGTTGGGTGTTCTCTTCTTTCAGTTTCATTACATGTTTGATCTTCTGTTTCTGATTCTGATGGCCCAGCAACTTCGCATAAGCATCACTAATTTTGTTCAGTTCTTCTTGGGTTGCACCATGCTCATTTAGAAGGGCATTTTTCTCTGCCTGATATGCATCTAATTGTTGCTGAAATTCAAAATAAAATATATTTTGAATCATGATGACCAGTAAATCTCAACTGATGGCCCTGTTTGACTCAAAAGAATTCACAAAAATAGGAATTGATCTTTCTTGTTATGCCACCTCCCCCACCCTAATTGACCCTTATAAGCAGAACACCACCAACAATGACACTCCCTAATCTCCACTAAAGATGTTACCTAGTCTGGTAACTAAACATTCAGAAGCCAACCCGTAAGTTCAGAGAATGAACCTCCACCCTCATCATTTGGTGATGATATAGGAAGAATTGCTTTCTTGCCTATGTTTGTGATGAAAGCCTCTTCTACCATCAGACAATGCCTATGTTTAAATAATAACTGGAGAATATAACAAAATACATAGACTTTCAAATAGAAATAGAACTGTGGCAAAGAAAGCTTATGCTCCTTGAGTGCAATCCCAAAACAACTGGAGCACCATCTGAATATCTTTGTTCAAGTAGTGTTACCATAAAAGCATCAGTCAATTGCAATAGACAGCTTCACTTGGAATAGCTTAGATCTTGTGATGAAACCTTTAATACTATCAAATATCAACTCTGCCTATTCCAGGCTGTTCAGAAAGATTCGATAGATGAATAAAAATACCAAATCTAGTCTGAACATTTGGTTGACTGTGCAATGAACCATAATGACCAATTCATTGAAAGTGCCATCCATCAATACAGGGATTTATAGTATTAAAACTATGGGAGTCCCCAAGACATAATAAAAAATCCAGGTTGATTTTAGTTCCAAAGTAATAAGTTATCAAAAACTGCCCAAACCCATCAGTGCTTATTGCAGACTAACCTGAAAAGGTTTTACTTTATTATGTAGGTCTTCATAGAGCACACGCCAAGTTTTTATATTCTCTTTGTACTCTGCTCTAATTTTTTCTGTAATGGTTTTCCTAGAGATAAAAAGTATTATATATGCAATTAATTCTTCTAAACATGTAGGCAGCCATTCTCTCTGGGACCATATTATCTTGGAACACAGTATGTCAATGGATGGGCTGAGGACAATGTTTTCTTTTTTGGATATTTTTTTTCCTTCTGATACTCTTTTGTCTGACATCCTCTTTATTCTCCCCCTCCCCACAATAGGAGGACACCAAATGATAATTTTACTTTAATTAATATATTTATATTTCTCTTTATATGCCAAAGCATTTCAAACCAGTTTACAATAAAATGTCTGAATACCAGGCTTTGGAAATTCTGCCAATTTCTGCTAAAGTACATAACCCCTTGACCTTGGAAGCATTTGAATGCCAAGACCTTTCCAAAAATGGAGCAGTAAGGGATTTCTTTTAATGCATGGACTGTGATATTAACTATATTCAACTAACTGTAGTTTACATGTAAATTAAATCAAAATAGGTTTTTTACCTACTATGCCATATTTTTGTCTGGGATTTGGAGGGAATAACATCAATTAAAAGTTAACTAAAGGCCAACTTTATGTCTTACCTGAAAAAAAAATACGTTGAGCATTCCTGTTAAAGTCCCAGGTTGCTTACCGCTACTCTAATGCCTAGAATGTGGTTTCTTTTCTAGCATGAACAGAACTTACATTTTTTTTCTTAAAGACTCAAAGTATTTTCATCTGATGTTCCCATGCAAGAAAATTGAAGTTCACCTTTCTATTTCAAGTTTTTTGTTCAGTTCTTCATTTTGTTGCTCCAATTTTGTTTGTAGATTTTCAACTTGCATAGTGCTTGATTCCTTGATTTTTTGTATTTCTGCATCTTTTAGTGCTATTTTTGTTTGACTGTCAAGAAGCTCTCTTAAAATAAAGGGAGAAGAAAAATGAGAAATTCTTATTAATTTTAAGCGTGGTTGGAAATAGGCAAGATTTTACCCACCACCACCATAAAAAAAGAACGTAGTACATGTTATGTCACAAATGGACAAAAGGTAGGTCAATATCTAGATCAGAAAACAATAAAAATAATTTCACGGTCTAAATTATACTGCTAAAATTAATATAGCTCAAGTACTGAAAAAAATATCTTTTCAGAAAAAGACTAAAGTAATAGACAAATTGTTTAATTTCAAATGTTTGTTGTGTCTTTTGATAATGCACCCTGGTTGTTGGATCTAAATCCTAGAATTTTTGTTATTTGTTTTTCTATAAAATCAAATCTTACAGTCTAAAATCTGCTACTATTAGGCTAATCTAAATGTGCTTTTGCTATTGAAATCATTTTAGATATTAATTCAGCAATATATGATTCACATACTGAAAGGAGATTTATAATTTTATAAAATTTTCATTCAACATACAAACATTCTGGTTGGGTCAAAAGACACAAAATCTTTTCCAAATTGATTATTCTTTCTTAAACTAATCTAAAATAAACTAGATAGCAATTAGAATTTCCTATAAACTGGCATTTTGGTGGAAACTACATGGTTCTAAGAACTCGTAAATCGCAAACAAAAAAATATTGGACGGAAAGTTCCAATCATAATCATAGAAGTTTGACAATAGAACCAGTTAGGAAGAGAGAGATACTTGATACTTTACTCTTCACTAAATATATAATGAATATTCAGCATCCAACTGTCATAATACTTTAATTTGGATTCTTGTATAAGAATCCAAATTAAGCATCTGGACGGCTTACTTTAATAATGTGATTCTACAAATGCTACAAAACATCAAGTCTTCATAGTCAAGCCTTGGCAAAAATTTCTAACAGTCCATACCTCATATAATCTTCTTTTGCCTGGTCTTTAGCATGCTGTTCTTCTTGCATTGCTTGAGTCATATTCTGGACTGTCCTACCCATGTCAGTTAATCCATCCTGCAAAATAGCTTTGTCTTTTTTTAGGCATGTAATCTCTTCAGTCACGCAGACTTTGTAACTAAAGAAGATTTTAAAAGTTTACATTTCTTTTGAATTGTGAATAGTACTCTTAACCTTTATGCTAAAATTTTACCCACCATCTAGATATCTCAAAGCTCAGGTTGTGCTAAGAGAAAAACAATAGAGCTAGTTCATTTTTAAAGTGAAATTTGTTCACTTCAAGTGAATCTTTGCTACCTAAAACAAAGAAAGATGTTGATCGCTCTGTTTCTATACAATCACTCTGAAACAGATGACTATGTTGACTATGACTACAAGTAACTACTTCCAGACTATGGAAAGACAAGAGTTATCAATATCAAGCAAGTAAGAACCTTCCAATTTTTCCATGCCATGGTACTGACATACTTTTCAAATTCAGTGGTGGTCTCTTCACATTTAAACTGGAGCTGGTTATATTCCTCTTGCAGCTTCTCAGTAGTATTCTTGTGTGATGCAGCCATCTCTTCCAACTCTGCATTTTTCCTGCACAAAGTAATAATATTCAACCGTTAATATTTTAGCACTCCAAAAGCTACTGATTGAACTGGAAGCTACAAACAGAACATTACTTTAAGTTTGATTTAATTAGTTTACACTCAAATGAATGGGAATGGGAGACATCTGTAAACTTCTAGACTGAAACTCCAGAAATAGCTTGAAACATTTCAGCAATATAGGAGGATTAAGGGTACAAAAGACAATAAAAAATCTTTTGAATCCCATCCTTAGTCTAAAGATATGCCAAAAACAAATCATTCACTCACTCACTGCCTGACTCATCACGATATTTCTAAAACCATTAAAACTACAAAGATGAAACTGGCTACATATCTTTATCTTGCCATCTAGATGCTCAGAAAGGATTTTTTAAAATATAAATTTTTAACCGAGTTATTTACGATTTTCAAACAAACATGGACAAGGAAGCAACTGAGCATGCTCTGACTTGCTTCAGACTGTCTAAATGATCGGTGGAGAACACTTTCACAAGACCTAGGCGGTCGCATCTCACTCACCTGCTCAGTTTTGTCCATGCAGGAGTAGGGATGGGGAGTTCCCCTTTTGCCTTGCTCGGCCGTGCTCTTTGTTTGGAAGCCTGCCTGAGCAGCACAGCAGGTCAGTGAGAAAAACTGCCACAATGGCATGGGTGACGGAGGTGGGAAGGGCACAATTTTCAGGCCGCAAGGCGCACGGAGCTGCCATAACCCATTTGAAATGGCCACCACTGGTGGCGCCTGCAGACCTGGCCTCTCAAAGGCTTTTCCAAGCCTCCATTTTAGCTTTGACTGAGCACTTTTGCAAGGCCTAGGCACTTGCAACTTGCTCGTCTGCTCAGTTTTAAACATGCAGGGGGGAGGTTCCTCTTTTGCCCTGCTCTGCCATGCTCTTTGTTTGCATGCCTGCCTGAGCAGCACAGTAGGTCAGTGACAAAAACTCCTACAATGGCATGCATGGGGGAAGAGGGGGGCCATAATTCCAAGGCCGAAAGGCACATGGAACCACATGACCCCATTTAAAACGGCCACCACTGGTGGCGCCTGCAGAACGGCCTGGCCATCACCGCCGCTTGCCACGCTACTCTGCCGCTGCCGCACGCACCCCGGAGGGTTTCAGCATCCCCACCTTGGCTTAAGCCATGGCCGGTGAATGCACTACCCATAGCTTGGATAACAAGGATCTCAGAGCACTCCGAGTAAGTGAGTCCAGCTTGGGGCTGGACAGAAAGAAACAGAGAGCCTTATATCATTATTAATGCACATTAACAAACTTTAACATTGGTTTCAATATATTTCAATAATGACTACTTATGTTTTAAAGGATCGCTGCCAAAAAAATCCTGATCATCTGCCAACCATAAAAAAACCAAACAATATTCTTAACATGGACCTTTAGATCACTTCAACTACGGTACACACTCCTTCAATTTTTTTTAAGTTATCTTGCTATTTCATTATTTAAAACACACATAATTTGACTGTAAAGCTACTTTCAGTAGATATCAACATTTACTGTTTTTCTTTTCTAAGGTAACTCAAAATGACACACTGATCATCCTCAACACACATATAACAAACAAAACCATTCTTCAAATATATGTTCTAAGAAGATCACCTGCAAAAATGAACCACGACAACTTCTCTTCAGGTATGTTACACTATCATCAACAACTACACACATTAACTTACTTTTAAATTATCATCTACATCTCCTGATTACATATTTCTCTTCCACAGATAAAGAACATACAGCAGCCAAATCATCAGATAGCCACAGACAAACTACACCACTACATCATAAGAAATAATTCAAAGACTATGCTCAATAACATAATAACATGCTGAATTATAAAAAGCCCGTAGCGGAGCACAGATACAAAAAGCTAGTTTTCAATAAAAATCTGTATAATTTAAACAAAAAAGTTGACATGATTATTTCTTACTCATGTATTTCTTTTCCTGTCACATAAAACTTTACATTTTGGTAATAACTTTGGGAATTTCTTGGGAGACATGCAGAATTTATAGAAGTCATGTACAAACCTAAATCCTCAAGCCATGCACTGCTGGAATTTGGAAATTCAGAAGAGATATGAAAATACATAGGCTTCAAGAAAGAAATCCATTTTATAATCCTATTAGCTGTTTGACACAGATAATTTCAATGGGAGCCTGCTTTTCTACAAACCTTTGCAGTTTTGCTTCCAGCTGTGATAACTCCTTATTCTGGGATTCATTATCCTGTTGCAAACGCTTTAACAGCTTCTCAACTTTTGCTTCTTTAGTGTGCAATTTATCCAGCTCATTCATGGCTTCTTTCAATTCTATCTCTAGAATCTCTCTCTCTTTAGCTACCTCATCTTGGAATTTAAGTAACTTCTGGTGCATATTAGCTGACGTTTCCTGAAATGGGTGCCAACAAAAATACAAATGAAGTGTGGTCATTAACAATAATACTTTTCTTCCTCATCTGAAAATATATATTTAACAGAAGGAATGAAGCAAGAACTTGTAACTTTCTCATTTATTTTTTACATTTATATTTATAACAGCATTTATCTGCTAATCCTACTTAAGATCATTTTAATGTTATGCAGAAGAAAATAATAAAATCGTATAACATCACATGAAATGCAGGCAGATGGAGTCTTTAAAAATCTCAAGGTCAAGGTATAACTGTGGGGTGCCATCAAATATTTTCAGTTTTTCTTCCAAACATGAAAAAAGGACTCAATAGATTTTTCTGGAATCTCCATGGATTGTTTCTGCTTAGGGGAATGATACTGCAAGTACCTTAAAGACTGAAAAGGTTAAAATCGCCACCTTAAATTGGGTTCAGAATCATTCTGGCAACTTGTGGCAAAACTTTAGCATATCTAAGATATTTCCACCTATTAGTAGTTGGGCTTCTACATATTTAACATAGTTGCAGCTTCATCTTCAGAAGCAGAGGAGATTATGAATCACCATTGCAACGTTTATTACTTCAGAAATACCTACAACTGGTGTACCATCTGCTCAAGCGGAATCATGAATTCAGAGAGAACCCCCATATTTTCCCTCTCCTTCAAGAAGTAGATGATCTCATCCCAAACCAATTTAGTAATTGTGATCAAATTTCAACCACCTTCACAAGTAATTCCATATTCCAGGAATTTGACCTATTTGACCCTTGTAGCCTCTTGACAGGATTTGACCAGGATATCTATGTCATTCCTAAATGTATAATTGAGTGTTATCAACATTGTGATGAGCTTGCACCTCAAACTGAGTGATAATCTCTCAAAAATCTAATGTAGATATTAAACAACAGGTATATAGAGCAACACTCCATGTGGTATAGAAGCTCAACTAAAAAATGCTATCATCCATTCAGGTAGGAGCAGAACCATTGTAAAACAATGCCTTCCACTTCCAAATCCTTGCACGGTTCAGAAGGATACCATAGCTGATGGTACTGAATGCACTGAAAGGGCCAGAAGGACTGGGAAACGTGGACTTCTTCTTCCAGATAGAAAAGTATAGGGAATAACTGGACAACACATAGAGAATGCGTAGCACATACTGAATTTTACACATTTATAAATAAACACAACAAATCTTTAGTTATCTTAATCTTTCTTTACCTTAAAAATCTTTTTTTGCTTTTGGTGTTCCTGTTCTTCCATACAAAGTTTTTCTTTTAAGCATTGTATCTCAGCATTCATAACTTGCTCCTTTTCTTCATATTCATGGAAGCATTTCTCTAAATAAGAACTTTGCTTTTTACATAAGAACTCATATACGCATCTATTATTCTATTGACATTTTCATATATTTTCTAGATTCCTTGATTATTTTTACTTGATTTTTACTTGATTCCTTGATTTATTTTACAGAAAAATCTGATAACTTAGGTTTCTCTCCATAAGCTTTTTCATAATAACATATTCGAGTCCATCAAATACCATCTGAACTACTTAGTTGCTCTCAAGCTTGAATTATTTCTTAGAAATGCAATTGACAGAGCAAAAGTGATTTTTTTCTTTAAAAATGTCAGTAAATGTTTGGACATTTTCTGTCCAAGCTCCTGGGATCTATCAAAGCAGCAACAATTTTAGAGCACCCTCTCTTTACATTTTTATATCAGGCTACTAAAGGCAGAAATAGTATATTTCTTGGCACAACTTAACATATTTTTTCTGTTGTATACAGGATAACTTAGGTGCGAACAAAACAAAGTCTTTACTTAGCTATGCTCTGATTATAGAAGAGATTATATGCATAAAGTTTCCAATAGTTTGATCTGCTTTATTCCAATTCAGGCAAATTGGGTTCCTTCTCCTTCTTACCTTCCCCCTTTCACTAACTTATTATAGAAGGATGCAGGTTGATGCAAGAAAGTTGAGCAATGCTAAATGAGCCCATAGAAAGAAAAACTATTTATCAATCAGTGTATAACATTAATTAAAAGGCTAACAGGTTACATCTTTAGGCTTAAAAAACTGAATGCATAAACATGCATGCATGTTGGTGATCTGATTCTCTTGGGAAATCAATATAGAATCCATTTCATTGACTACTAAGGAGTTATCAGTGGAACATGATAAAAGCTCATGTTACAACTGTCAGTATTATTGAATAGTACTTTAAGTGCCTAACTGCTATATGCTGCTTAATATATTCCAAAGCATATGTAATCACATTTTCCTTAAATCAGAAACCAGCCCCCCTGCACATGCATTTATTTGTTCAAATAAAATAAATGGGATGAAATAGCATTAAACTCAGCATAAGAACATTTTCTGACATAAATTTCTGTTATAATCAATATTAGGATGCAACTCAGTAAAACAAATGGTACTATTCTCAAGGTAGTGGAGATTAGACATTTCAACCTAGTAATTCTTTCATCTAATGATAGGAAGTTTTGATTTTCATTTGTCATGATGGAAAGAAAGAAAAGATTTCTTAGCCAATATGCACGCAGACCACATTTTTGGAGTTACCGTTCTGCTCCTCAAGTATTTTGCACTTTCCATTCAGGTCTTCAGTTTGTGTAGACAGCATAGTCTCTTTTAGATGAAGAGCATTTTTCAATGTTTCAATGTCCTGGTTTTTGGATTCTATTATTTCCTGTAGTTTGACAATACGCAGGTTGTATTTATCATCAACTTGTTCTGCAACATTACTGTTGGAAAGAAAATCACACTAGTTTTGTCATTGTATTTTACTATAATTTGGTTGGAGAAAAAAGTGTATTTCATCTCATTTCTTTCTGTATGATATGCAAATTAATTGGATGGGGGGGTGTTATTTATTGTAACTTCTTTTAAGTAATCTCTTCTGAAAAGTAGTGGCCATAGATAACCATTGGAAATAAACCACAATATCTTCCTTCTATATCATCTAGCCTTTTTGCTTCTAGTTGAAGTTTAGATTATATTTGTTCCTAGCCAATGCTTTCACTGACTCTTAAGTTACATTGTATATAGTAAGACAAGTGTTTGTAATCTTCTTTGGCATCAAGCATTACAGAACAATTTCACAGACACAAAAAATAATTGTTCAAAAATAAGTTACAATTGTCAAAATAAGTGATGTCACATTCTATCTGATCTTAGTTTGAATTTAGTGCATTTCAGGCTGAAATCTTAAAATACTTCATGTGAAAGCATTGATGTATTTGATAATTTCCATAAAGTGATGATCAGGTTTTCTGTTCTGAATTTCTGCATTAGTCATTTTGAGGAACAAAGAACTCAAATAGTCACTTCAATCAGTTTATTTTCTGCTGTCCTTGATGTGTTCAGAAGACAGGTAGCTTTTATACAAATTATTCCTTTGAAGTGGAAAATGTGAATGCATGCCTCCTATTGTTTTTACATGCATATCTAGCAATATCCATTTAATCTTTTCACACTATACAAGTTTAAAATTAAACAGTTAACAAGGATTTATTGCCAGTCACCAATATGGATAATATTTGTTACATCGCCCATGGTCCCACAGACCATATTAATAATATGTTAGGATAGCCATTTTGGAAATTAGAAATTCATCCATCACATATAAAACTGTAGCTTGAGAAAATCAGAATGTGTGAGTCTGTCTATAATTTTTATTCATTTAACATGTCTCTACATATGAATATTTAAATATATTTATACTAGTGGGTAGAGAACAAGCCCCATAATTTTTATACAACATGGCTTGGCTTGTCCAAAATTAGGACTGCATATGCATACTTGACTTACCCAAGTTCTACAATACATTCCAGAAGTTTCTCTGAGTCATATTTCTCTTCTGTCAGTATCTCTGTTTCCGTTCTAAAATAAAGTTTGATCACAGAGTATTAAATTTTAGAATAAAGGATGAAATATATTCCAAGCTTCGAGTTGGCAAAAAGGATACTTGTAATTTACATCTTGTCAGGATTTTGCTGGTCTGTTCCTTCCCATCCAGACCCAAACAACCTCCAGACACAGGTTCAGTAGCTTAGCAGTTTATCTTGTCTAACTCAGAGATGAAGCTAGGCATCAACAGTATACTGGTGATACCAAACCCAAAATATGTTCTTATTAAACTACATTTCATTAAAGTTAATAAAAATAGCTGGCACTTGACAATTCATGAAATAACTTACAATTTTTCAGGCTGGGTTAGTTTTTCTTCCACAGTTCCTTGGACCACATTTAGTTTAATTTCCATGTCTCCATTTTTTACAGGAACCATCTAAAATTGCATCAACAAACATTATAGAGTGGCTTATTATGAGAGGGACTATGAATGTCCTAAACTTTCTTTAAGCCAGGGAAAAGGTATGAAAAATAAAATAACATTACTAATAATAGTTCCTCTAGCTCAAATTCTCTAAGGACAAATGTAGACCAAATATACTATCTTGTGATACTTGCAAAATTTTTAAGGAGTGAAAAATATAATCCACATTGGTAATATACATACCTTTTTTGAGTTCATTTTGTTCCTAAGCTTCATTAATTCTAAATAGAGATTGTGCATTTTCTTCTTTCCATCTTCAAAACACTTAAAAATGACAGAACACAGAGCAAGCCAGTTGTATTATTAAATTTGACTTAGGATACTTCAGAAACTACACAAGAAAAACATGTACTTGATATATCTGATTTCAGCAGGAAAATATAACCATATGCCTAATTCAGAAATCCCGATGTTCAATGACTTGCTCCCTAATACAGTCTTAAACATGCTCTGGATTCTCCAATGGAAATAAGAGGTTTAAGAGTTATCATGATACATAAGATGTATCTAAGCGATAATAATATTTCATGAAGATGCTCAATCATGGCAATATGAAAAATCTTTTCTTTAAATTCAACTAAAATCAAAAAGGAAATATGCACTATGCTTATTAGGGCTAGTACACTCTATATAGTTGCAATTGCTTGAATGGAATAATCACTATGCATACATCAGTGCCACTAAATCATGTGCTGAAATCTGTTTTGCAATCATTTCTTTTAAACCTTGTTCATGGGAGCATTTGAACATTTTTCTGATTTTTCTTAGCGTTTTACTGTATTGCTGGGAGTGGCAGAGACCTCAACTTATTAAGTTTTCTGCTCTGAATTTGCCCACCACTTTGAAGTCTCCCTGGCTGGCTGCACAGTCTGAAACAAGTTCAGTAGGAGAAATTCTTTCAGGGTCTCTTCTTCAAGTCATGAAAACTCCTGATTGCTGTAGATATGGCATGAAAAAGAAAAAAAGCAGCCCTACAAGTACTTTGTCCACTTCAAAGGACAATAAAAACATACTCTTTCCTAACGTTTCATTGAACTGTTCTTTCTTTGAAAGAAAATAATAGAATAGTAAAATCTGAAGGGACCTTGGAGGTCTACTACTCCAAAACCCTGCTAAAGCAGGAAATCCTATACCACTTCAGACAAATGGCTGTCCAATCTCTTCTTAAAAATCTCTAGTGTTGGAGCACCCACAATTTCTGGAGGCAAGTCATTCAACTGATTAATTGTTCTGTCAGGAAATTTCTCCTTAGTTCTAGGTTGGTTCTCTCCTTGATCAGTTTCCATTTATTGCTTTTTGTCCTGCCTTCAGGGAAATAGATTGATCCTCTCTTCCTTGTGGCAGCCCCTCAAATATTGGAACGCTGCTATTATGTCACCGCTAGTCCTTTTTCATTAAATTAGATATACCCAACTCCTGAACCATTCTTCATGTTTTAGCCTGCAATCCCCTAATCATCTTTGTTGCTCTTCTCTGTACTCTTTCTAGAGTCTAAACATCTTTTTTATAATGTGGTGACCAAAACCAGATGCAATATTCCAACTGTGGCCTTATCTTGAAAGCAAATCATCTTTCATGGTGCTTATTATGAATTGCTACAAAAATGCATAAATTTGCCACACAGCATTACAATATTCTTGTAGAATTTCATGAGTATATTTTAAGTGTAGAGGTACTCCTTGCTTAACAACCACAATGGGGACTAGCAACTCCATCGGTAAGCAGCACAGCCATAAAGCAAGACATCATGACCATAACAAACTTATGACCTCACTTTCACTCTGGTTGTTAAGCAAACCTGCCACAACAATTGAGACATATGACCGCGACTTGCAATATTACTGCTGGCTTCTTCATTAACTCTGCTTGTTGGAAATTGGCTATGAAGCTCACAAATGATGATCATGGTGCAGGATGCTGTGATGGCAAGCAAAGTACCTGAAATTGATTGCATGACCACTGTCATAAGTGCAAGGAGTGGTTCTTACTTTTGTAACACCATTTGTAACTTTCAACAGTAACTAAACAGGGCAGTTGCTAAGTAAGGATTACCTGTATAAAACATCTATCTTCACAGAATACAGACCATTACATATATATACTATGTTACATTTTATCTTCCACCTATAAATGCAGGAGCCCATCATTCCCCCACCCAAAAAAGATGTTCTAATGCCTTTAAAGATATGCACCTTTGTTTTGAGCAAGTCATTGCTTTTTCTCAACTCCAAAAGCTGTTTTTCCAGAGAAGCAACATTGGCTAAAAGGTTGTTCTTCTCTCGGACTGTAGCAGACAGCTTTGCTTCGGACTTGGCAAGATCTTCCTCCAGGGCTTGCATTTTTTTATCTTGCTGGACACGTATTCCAATTAGTATCCGAATCTATCCAAATGGTACAAATTTAATTGAAACACTCTTTTATAGAGCTTGTCGAAATACACATAAACCTATTCCTAATATAAGACCGGACTGAAATATTCCTTACATGCTCACTGAAAGAAGCAACCATATATTTATTTCTAATACGTGCTGTTCTTATAAATAATTTCAAGATAGCATACAAAATTTAAATCACAAAATACAGGTTAAAACAATCAAGAGAAAGTAGTTAATGCACTCTTACAATTTAAGAAGTATATTAAAACATTTATAAGATTATCTTCAACCAGGGGTTAATTTACAAATATTAATAAAAAAGCCCTTCCATTAAATATCTGGGTGGGGGAATGGAATTTTACTGATACCTTATTTGTTTATAAAATTGTTGTTTATTAAATTTGTAAACCCCTCTCTCGTAACATCTCTAGTGAGCATGCAACACTGGTTCCTAAACTGGAGGTAATAACACCCCCCCAAATAATTTAAAAGTATCATAAGGTAATGGAACAATTTGTCATTGTGTGTTTGTGAGTCAAGGATCCAGTTTAGAACTGCAGCTGTGTCACTTGTGTAAAACAGCAGTTTGTCTTTTTATGGGAATAATGACATTGTTCAAAACCAGAAAAGCAGGTAATTGGGTCAAACAGTTTAGGAAACCGTGGCATACAAGATATATAACATATAAAACATATAGTTAAGACAAAAAATTAGAAGTTCACTTTGCACAGCTAGCTTATTGATTGTGGATCAACTAATGTGTTGACTCCACACCAGACTTAAAATAATATTGTTTCATACCTCCTTTTCCAGGTCTTTTTGCTTTTTCAATTCTTTAATGGCAGTCAAATCCTTATCAGACTTTATTCCTATGTTTTTTGGCTTTAAATTCAAGAAATACAAAACCAAAGTTAAAATTCTGCAAGTTTGCTTCATAAAGTTACTGAAAGTTCAAAATGAAATTTTGCTTTCACTTTCTATGAATACATCATTTAAAAGTATAAATGCACCTTAAATGGCCACACAGGTAAAAAAATATACCAATTGCTGGGAAATCATATCCTAGATGCATATTTATACATCTTTAAAGACATTTGGTGAAAATACTATGGAAAAATAGTTCAGCAAATTTTAAACTATTCAGTTTAATATGTGGGTTTGGAAATTCCATCCCATCTCCATAAAACAATTGTCATTGTCATAAAGATTACAATGCCAAATTCTGTCTCCCTTAATGTGACTAACACTTTGTTTAGATCTTTTACTGTCTACAAAATAATGCTAATGGACATGAAAGAAGAACAATGTGATTCTTACTTTTGAACTGAAAGATGAAACTTTTCTTGAGGTTGCTGGAGAAGGTATAGGTTTGCTTGGATTTGGCTGAACTCCTACATCTTCTACAAATATATAAAATAAGAGGTTACATTCTCCATTCTAAAGAGTGTACAGTAATGTCCTTCAAATATATTTCAAAGCTATTAACATTGAAATACTGGAAGATTTTGACACTCAATGGCAAATGCTTGAAATAGAAAATTGGGCACATTATCTGACTTCCAAATTTTAGGTTCCAAATTAATATAACAGATACCACTTGGCAATAATGCCATTTCAAACAATAACATTATTATTTGTCCCCCATTTCCTGAGGATTGTTACATAGAAGATAAATCAGAAATGACACCCCAGCAAATAAGGTGTTATTCAACGTCCAGGTGCTACACATGCAATATAAATTAGAAATAAACAATCTCCAGACACATTATTAATTTAAAACAGGCAACCATACATAAAAGTAAAAAACTAATGAAGAAACTTTGCAAAATCATTGCCATTCATAACCCAATTACTTACCCATTTGCATCTTGAATCGCTGAGATTTTTCAAAAGACACAGGTCCTTTTGATGGGTCTGAAGTTTTGATATCATAAGAGCCTGGTGCTGGGGCACAAGCTAGAGATGTGAATAGGAGACAGAAATTAACCAAAGTCAGAGCCCCAGTTACAATAAGTTTATTTTTTAAAAAAATAATCTATTAAAATTATATTTAATTTAAATGCATATTTAGTGACTTTTTCTTGTTTTCATGGATTCACTAAACATAGAAAGTACCTTTAAATATTTATGAACTCTTGATGAAATGTCCATATCATAGGGACAGAAGATAAATTGCATCTGTCCCAAAAATATAACTTGATACCTTGATAAAATTATCATTCATTTAAAAGAATACATTATCCTTTTGAACGATCTATCATGGATTGCTTGGAAAGAATACTATTTGAAACTTTGTCACAGGATTTCAAAGAAATTCTCGATTTGGGGACACCTCTAAGGAAGTGTTTCTCAATCTTAGCAGTTTTAAGATGAGTGAACCTCAACTCCCAACATTCTGGGCTGGCTGAGAATTCTGGGAATTGAAATTCAGTCATCTTAAAGACACTAAGATTATTCAGAAAGAGGGGAAACACGCATATCATCAATGTATTCCGCCCCGCTCCCCCAAATATTTGCTGTTCTGATTCCTTGCCTTGGCTCAGTTGGCAGAACATTAGATATTTTGAGTGCATCTCCCCAGCAGAGTATCTTGGTTTTGTTATCCATCATATACCAGCCTAATAAATATACTCCTGGAGTGGGAAGGAGGTAAAAATTCACTTAATTACCACAATATTTGCTTAAACACCTCAGTGTCAAAACATTGAGTCACATAATGCCTCAACTTATAACTGCAAAGACTTACAACCATAATTCTGGGCACAATTCCAGTCATAAGCAAGGACTAGCTGCAAGATAGATAGATAGATAGATGGATGGATGGATGGATGGATGGATGGATAGAGAGACAGATAGAGAGATAGAGAGTGTGTGTGGACATTTGTTCTCTGATAACCTTTTTGCAAGAACACTCTTTTTGCAAGAACACTCTTTTTCAAAGAACATTCATTATAAACTGTTGCGTGATCTATTTTTGTGACAATGGAATGAAAAGAATACATTGTTCTTGTTTTTCCCCTTGTGTTCCCATGGTGGTAGAATGCTCAACATTTCAAAGGACTATTCCAGAGATACTATGCTTCCAGCTGGAAAAGAACACACACTTTGTCTGATGCACACACCCCATTGTTATTTGCACACTGATAAGCATTAACAGACATGACTGCATTATACTTGTATTCTTTTAGACTGATAGAAAGGCAATTTGGTCTAGTGATTAAGGCATTAGGCTAGAAAGCCGGAGACCGTGAGTTCGAATCTCATTTTAGGTATAAACCTAGCTTGGCGACCTTGGGATACTCATTTCTCTCAGCTATAGGGAAACAATGGCAAACAACTTCTGAAACCTTTATAAGAAAACTGCAAGAACTTGTCCAGGCAGAGTCTGAGAATCAGACATGATGGGAAGGAAGAAAAAAGACTCATTAAAAAAAATGACCAGGGAATTATTATTAAAATTAAGGTTTATAATTTTCCCTGATAACATTTTTCAATGTGATCTGGAATTCTTTTCATTTCATGATCCCAAGAAAAAAAATAGGAACCTTTGCAACATTTTTATTTATTTATTAAATCTATATGCCACACATCACACCATTGAATTGATTTTGGGCAGCAGATCTGTTACCAGCAGACTGGTTTATGTTGAAGCTGGGTGGCTGAATACTGGTCTATGTGGCTAATTCAGGAAATGATTAATGCCTCCCAAAGGAGAAAATACCACCAGCCTAGATTGAGAGTGGTAGGTCATCTCTCAATCTAACAATATACCCAACTGATGTTATTGGGAACACTGATTTCTTCCTTCAGAAGAAAGATATGAAGATTTATTTTGTTAGTGACCGTGTATTCAGTTGGAATACAAGTTATTTTCTAGCATTCCAGCTAATAATGGTACATTCCATACCTCTGGAATGTGATGGTACAACTGCCATGGATTGCATGGAATTTGTGATTATTAAGGGAACAGGAAACTGTGTTATCTGACTCTGACTTTGACTTGGAACTAATCAGGGTTATGTCCTGTTACAAACTGAGTAGGAAATTTCAATTCTTTTAATAAAAAATCGGAATGCAATAACAAACCACATAAAGTGTTGCTTATATAACAAATTAAATTCCTCCATGAAATTATTAGGAATTAAATTCAGCTCAAAAGAGATTAACTTTTACCTCCCTAAATATCTAACTAGACCTTTCATTATTGGTTACTATGGAACAGGATCAAACCTTTCTATTTGTACATTTCCATATCTTTCCATTTAATTCTATTGCTCAGTTAGCTTACATGAGAACTGGAGGGGTGGGAAGGAATCTAAAAGGAGCCATTTTTGCCTCACTTGCATTGCTGGATGCACTAAAGCAACCTATTGAAAGGCTCCTTCCATTAGTAAAAGCCTTTTTATCTTTCTTTTTTTTATCTTCTGACCCACAAGCAGATGATCTGTTGATCTCTGCCTTTTTCATGAGATTTGCAATAGTTTATTATAAAAAGATGCTAAACAGAAACTTTAAAAAACAATCTGTGGTTTAGCGTACGATAAGCAGGCACATCCTTTTTCAATATTTTTACCTACTTATATTGATAATAGCTCTGTCTTAGTGCATTAGAATGTTACATATAACCCAAGCAATTCCAAGATTTTTTCCCCTCAACAATGCTTTACTACCTTGTTACTCTGCAGGCCAATGGTAATGCTGGTTCATCATACTGGAAATTATAATCCACTTATAACAATCAAAAAAGTGTGTTGCTTAGTGACAGGGCTGCTAAAGCCCTTAGTCTGGGGCCAAAAGGCAAAGGGAGTAGTTTACTCCCTTCTGTACTCAGAAAAAAGAAAAAAACACAGTTGCCTCACAAAAAAGCCTGATATAATCCACTTCGTTAGAAGGCTGTCTTATTGCATGATAGACAGAGGAAGGAAATGGCCTAATAATGATATTCTATATATCTCGGGAACTGAGCTTCGTAAAATTTACGATTACTCTGAAGACAGAAGGTTGCACAGAAGTGCAGCAAAGTAACGCGGAAGAAGAGGTATTACACATTCCATCTTGCTAAAAAAAAAGATTTTTTGGAAGATCTTTTCGTTTGGAAGAGCAACCACAGACTCTGGAAAAACAACGTGTCCTAGTGTCCATTCACTTACTTGGTGCCTCGTTGAAGCGCTTGATCGGGGCCTTCGGGAAAGACATAATGTTCCACCCGCGACCTCCCACACCCGGAATGAGCAGAAGAAATTCAAAAACTGAGCAGGTTCCCGCCCGCTTTAAGGCACGCCCGAATCAGCCAATCGGAGAATTCGACCGGCGATTGGCTCAACAAATCAGGGATCCACGGCGGAGCATGCGCTGTAGGTGAGCGGATAGATAATTAGGTAATAGGTGATAGTAAAGATTGAGAAGCTAGGAATGGCGCGGTATGATTTTAGATTTGCCCATGCTCAGGGCAATGAAATGTGAAAAGAAATGATTGACAGTTTAAGTTTGTAAAGCGACTATTTGGCATACTTTAGACCCTACTTTTTTAAAAAATATAAACCCACCGCATGTCCGATTTTCAATGATAACATTGTACGTTGTCAAATGCAAATACATTTTATACCGTGCACATAGAATGCAGTTCTCAACATGAAAACTAGATTGTGGATATATTTAGCAGACTTTCTAAGCCTGACATCTATTTACTTTCATATCTATCCTGTTTGAACTCTCATAATCTGATCCAGTCGATGATTCGGGGAACTGAACTCCAAAACATCTCTCGGTACGAGATTAATTGTTTCTAGAACCCTTTCTTTACGCAAAAATATTGTTGTTCTGTGCGAACAACAGAATTAAATGTGATTTTCTTTTAAAGAGGCCCGCGTGTCTACGTATGCTCTTTTTACTAGCACTGAGCAAACAAATTTATCAAATGTAGCAGGGCTTTTTCAATCTCTCTTCCCAATTAGTAGTTTTTTATTTATTTATTTTAATTTATTTATTTCAATCAAGCATATATGAGAAAAACAAGTATAGGTAGGAACATACTATATAAACATGTAGGAATAGATAGGTATAAGCATATGCACAATAATAAATGAGTTCGAATAAATGGGGAAAGTAGGACAGGGACTTTAGCCACGCTAGGGCGCTTATGCACGTCTCCTTTTTGTCAGGCTGTCGCGTTCCCTGGCTTAATTTTTTTTCATTAGTACAAAGTGAAAGCACACTGACAGAAAGCAACTACCCAGCTGTCCCCACCCTTAATGGTAGATTGTGCTATAGTTAGTGGTGAAACGTTATACGCACTGACTCTACTTCTTTTTACCCGTTCTAGATCTATGGGCGGTGTCGTAAGAAGCTGGCGGAAGCCTGGCACGTTCGGCCTCGTCCCGCCTCCCCCTCCCCCAGGTTTCTGCTGGAATCGCTCCTAAAGCAGGCGAGGAGCTCGGACGAGCGGCAGCCGGGGGGGAAAGGTGCATGCGTCTTTTTTTCCCTTTCAAATTAATCCTTCCCTCCCAGGCTTGGGCCGCCAAGTGGATGTCTGCGCCGTTCGAAGAGCGGAGCGGGCTGGTGCCCTGTGCCACGCCGTGGGGCTGCTGGTACCAAACCATGGAAGAGGTCTTCGTCGAGGTGAACGTGCCGCAAGGGACCCGAGCGCGAGACGTGGCATGCAGCCTGAAGACCCGGCACCTGGCTTTGACCGTGGCGGGCAAGGAAGTGCTCAAGGTAACGTTTGCAAAACAGGAGAGAGAGCCTTTCCCTTCATGCTGGTTCGGTGTAACCTGATGGGACGCGGGATGGCGTAGCGCAGAGTCGAGGCTCCCTGGCCTCGAATTGAGTTTTGCTTAATGCTTCTACTATACTAAACTTTTGGGGGGGGTTGGGGGGAAAGTTAACAGGGGGTGTATCTTCGAGTCCGTCTTGACTCCTGGTGACTGCCTGGATAATAATGCCCAGCAATTTTGTGGGCGACTTTTCGGAAGTGATCTGCCACAAATCACTTTTACCATCATTTTATCCTCACTGTCTCAAGGTTGACTCATCCCTCCTCTTGTCCCAGGTTGGTAAAAGGAGGACCCAGATTGTTGGGAGCAATATGCTGAGGCT
>JANHFO010003535.1:45497-70416 GCA_032468095.1 Pareas carinatus | reverse complement strand
TACCTATAAACAGAATCTTGCAAGTGACTGGAGACTGCAGGCTAAAACATATAAAGAACACTTGCAGGAATTGGGCAGGTCTAGTTTAATGGAAAGAAGGACTAGGGGGTGACATGGCAGCAGTCTTCCAATACCTCAGGGGTTGCCACAAAGAAGAGGGGGGTCAAGCTATTCTCCGAAGCACCTGAAGGCAGGACAAGAAGCCACGGATGGAAACTCATCAAGGAGAGAAGCAACTTAGAACTAAGGAGGAATTTCCTGACAGTGAGAACAATTAATCAGTGGAAGGACTTGCCTCCAGAAGTTGTGGGTGCTCCCTCGCTGGAAGGTTTTAAGAAGAGATTGGACAATCATTTGTCTGAAATGGTACAGGGCTTCCTGCCTGAGCCATGGGATTGGACTAGAAGACCTCCAAGGTCCCTTGCAACTCTGCTAGTGTTTGATTGCGCTGTATTTTCTCACTTTATTACCGCATATCTAAGAGGCAACTTTCTGAGCCACTCCCAAATGTGCTCCTGGCGCTCCTGCTTTGACCTTGGGAAGAGCTCCTGCATCTCTCCATCAAAGGGCATCTTCCTTACTCTCTTCGGGAACCTGGGAAAAATCTCACTGCTCTATTTACCCACTGGTGTGACTTTCAACAGGACCCACAACACCCCTCCTTTCAAGCTCATACTCTGGCCCTTCTGTTAAGTAGTGACCACTCAGCACCTCGACTGGGATTGCTGAATTAGCCCATTCTCTGAATGTTTGCAATACAAGGGGTCCTCAACTTACGACCGCAACTGGGCCCAAAATTTCTGTTACTGAGACTGTTAAGTGAAGTTGGCTCCGTTTTATGACCTTGCTTCACCACAGTTGTTCAGTGAATCACTGCAGATATTAAGCTGGGAACATGGTTTGTTTCTGGCTTCCCCGTTGACTTTGCTTGTCAGAAGATCACAAAAGGGGATTAGATGACTCTGGGACATGACCACCGTCATCAATACGAGTCCGTTGCCAAGCATACGAATTGTATCACGTGAACATGGGGGAATCCCATGGCCACAAGTGTGAAAAATGGTCGCAAGTCACACCTTTCAGCATCATTGTAACTTCAAACAGGTAGTTTGAAGGACTACCTGTACTATACATCAGACTGTAACTTTACTATATCAGCTGGGCTCACACCCAACAGCTAGCTAAAAGAGCACTCAATCTGTTTCAAACTAACCATACCTCAACGGTTGTGTGAATGCAGATCCCATGTTTTAATTGGCACGGCAAAAAAACCTTTCTGTGAATACATCCTGCGAGGGACACGTTTCAAAACTCTGCAGCCTACAGGAGGCCGAAGAAATAAAATTAGATATCCAACGGCACACTCAGGTGTAAGAATCACTCCTGTCTAGAGACAATAAGCTCATGCTCTTTAAGCAGAAGTAAGGACCTCAGCGAGAAGGTTAACCTGCTCTGGGGGCTGGATTTTCAAATCCCCGAGCAAGAATTAAAAGCAGCAATCCAATTATGACAAGAGTTTTTCTTTATATCTTAGGATTTTTAGTTAAGGCTGTTGTCCTGTCCAAGTTTTCTCCAGAAAGCTTATAATCAACGTCATATTTTTTTTTTAAAAAAAATGAAGCCAGTGGATAATATTGCTTTCCCCCTGCCAGGAAAAGGGAACGCTGATTTTTGGCATAGCCTTTATCCCTGGCATTTCCCCAGAAAATCTGAAGCCTCCACCCCATTGATGTGTGTGGGTGGGTGGGTGGTATAAAAACTGCCCCATTCCAGTTACATATGCTTTTCATCCATGGACTGATATCAACTTTCTATCATCCATTACTCCGCTTAAATAAACAAAGCCCAAACTGCAAACCATTTGTAATCCATTCCAAAATCCTGACGAATCGCATCAAAAATCTGTTTATAGAACATTAACGGTTTAAAAGCCAGTCCATGCTCTTTTAACGGAAAGCATATTTAAAATTAAAAAGTCTGAGTCATCTTAAAATGCACAAGGGACTTCCGTAAAGAGGGGGCCAATATTGATCATGAGATTACAGCGTGACAAGCATTTTAATTTCAGCCCAAGAGATCTGTATTGGCCCAATTGAGTTCAATTGCGGTCTCGAGACCACAAATTGAATCAAATCGGGCCAATACTGAAAAAGTTCTATCTTTTGCACCGGATTGTAAATGTATATGTGGTGGACATGTACATATGCATGCCTGTTATGCTACAATCTTAACACTACTGGAGAAGCAGGGGAAAAAAACCCCACTGCCTTCTAAACTATAGGCTTTTTTAGGAGGCACCTGGCTTTTTTTTCTGATTACAGAAGGGAATGACAGGGCAAAACTGAACAAGGTACATATCACCATATGTGGTGGACATGTACATATGCAGATAAATACTGAAAAAAGATAGATAAATGGTTACAAGAGTTGACTAAGATGCAAATAAATCTTAAACCTGAAATGTTTTTATTAGGTATTGTACGAGAAGATTTTAATAAGCATTATTTATATTTGGTTGTACACGTACTCACAGCAGCTAGAATTATTTTTGCACAAAATCGGAAGAATGAAGAAGTGATACTGGATGAAGAGATAATTAGAAAAATCCTGGAATATGCAGAAATGGATAGACTGACTTTGAGGTTGAAAGACAAAGAAGACACAGTACACTTCAAGACGTGGAATTGTTTTTATAAATGGTTAGTCAAGAGATGGAAGGAGTAGGTGTGGAATTGTATTAGTAAATGTGATAAATATTTTAGATAGAAATAACTTGAAAAGGTATCTCTTTACCAATTCATAGAACTATGTTGAATTTTTATTTTAATGTTTGTTTTTTGGTGTTTTTCTTATGTTGAAAAATAAAAAAATCTTTTTTTAAAAAAAGGAAGGGAGTGACTACTTCCTTTTTCACCCTTCAGCCTCAGTCTAGTGGCTTTGCAGGCCTGTTGCTAAGCGACCTGCTTTTTTATTACCATAAAAAGTTTTTACAAGCAAGCAAAGAAAGAAAGAGAGTCTCAGATGGCAATTTCTAGCTTGTTTGCTTTCATCCTCAGAGGGTATGTCCCATTTTATGACCTTTCTTGCCTCGGTTGTTAAGGGGCTCACTGTAGTTGATAAGTTGAGTCCAAAACCAAACAGAAAATCCAAGCCCAAACACCAACCCAATTCTTAACCTTTCTTTCTGCTCATGTCAAGCTGCCAAGTCTCTCTGCTTCTCAGTTTCTGCTTTCCCAGGGGCTGCCTTTCTCAAAGCAGGGCACTCCAGATGTTCTGCAACTGTCATTCCTTAGCATACCCAGCGCATTTCTTATTACGCTGTAACGAACGGCCTCATCTGGAAGTGATCAAGTCCAGGGAGGTGCCTCCTACAGTGGCCCAGTTGAATCAATGCTTAGCCTTCCTCCATCCAGCCTTACCTCCATCTGTTCTTCCTCCTCTGGGAAAATGTGGTCAGCTGTGCTCCATCTTCATCCCTCTTTCTGAGTCTACATCTGCCACTTGAAGATATGCCTAGCTACAGTATCTCCTGGACCTTTTTGTACAGTATCTTCTGGAGCCTGCAGAATAGGAACTCCGAAGTTTTCTGGAGTCTTGCCAGATTCCTGCTTGCGGAACCGAAGACAAGGAGGAGAAATGTTCGTGTGTGAGTGTAAGTGTGAGCCTCCCACAACATATGTGTACATGTGGTTTTTAAAAATAGAATTCTCTTTCATTGGAAGCCGTAGGGGAGAATCACTCTATGCCGGCTTCAGGGATGGTATAGATTACACACCAGTTTGGCTGTTGGGGATCAAGAGGACCTCAGATGGAGAGATCTGCACTCCTTCTAGAGCAGCGATGGCTAACCCTTTAGACACTGAGCACCCAGACAAGTCGTAGCTAATGAGTTGCGGCTTGTGATGTCATCACCTGATGCCGCTACTCTCTTTCTGAACATGTGCATGGCCCCATGATGTCATCACCTGGTACAATGTCTTCCTTAAGCCAGAGATCTCTCAGCAAATCTGAAGAGGGGAACATCCATTAGGCCTATCACCTCTGGTTCCCCTATCATATTTTGAAGGTTGCACTGAGAGGGAAGAATCTTTCTTAAAATATAACCTTTAAAAAACACTTTGATCCCAATGGGATTCGTGTTTCCTTCCTTCCCTCTCTTTCTGCCTTCCTTCTCTCTTTCTCCTTTCTTCTTTCCTTCCTTCCTTCCCCCTCTTTCTGCCTTCCTTCTTTTTCATTCCTTGTCTCTCTCTCTCCATCCATCCATCCATCCATGAATGATCCACATTTTAAGACAACTACAGCATTTTCTTCCTAAACCTGAATGCAGGCTGGAAAACATTTCTTGGTGCTGCAGATCCCATTCACATATTGCCTATAGAAGATGCACTGATATCCACTAATTCCAAAACAATGCAGAGGTAGCAATGCCACCAGGTGAATGCTACCATTACATGCTGGCATCCCTATATCCAATGCAAGCATGTACACAGTGACATTGGAGACAGCATCCTGCATGGGTTGCTCAGACAGGCAGGCAGAAATATTCCCGATAGAAAGTTGCCCATAAAAATGAGTGTTTCAAAAAAAAAAAATGCTTCAGCTGGTAAAAGAAACAGAAGGGAATCAATTTCTTAGACATTACATATGATATTACATCTCCTGGATCCAGAAATGAAATTCAATTTTGCTCAGGTTTTTTTGGCAGGACCCCAATTTTACTTGAGTTGTGTCATCTCACCTTTACACAAGTCTCTACCTTAAATATTGCTGGATTTAAATATTGCTGGATGTTTACAAGCACACATTTCAAAGCCCTTCCCTCTTGTATTGCAAGAAGATACTTTAATACAGTTTTCCTCCAACTTGCTGCCTTCTTCCTTACAGCATGGAAGAAACTAAATTATTGCACACAAGCAATTACACTGCAGTTTTTATCTGGGTTGACATCAACATCTGATTTTTCCTTTTCTACCAACAATTTCAGGGCAGTCAGATGGTTACTACGCAGCTGTATTAACGATCTTAAAAAAACTTCCACATCGTTAATAATGTCTCTAACAGTGAGTGAGAAAGGGGGAAGAGGAAAGAGAGAAAGAAAGAAAAAACAATGGAAGGAAAAAAGGAAAAGAAGGAAAAGGGAATAAAAGAATAAATGTAAATAAGGAGACAGAAATAAGATTCAACAAGAAATCAGTATATTGTACATAATATAGAGTTAAACATGTTTGCTGCATTTCATTGCTATATAACTAAGAAATGCAATGTATGAATGACAAAAATTTATAGACTGATGCAAAATCTATAATAAAAAAACAAAATGAAAAAAAGTCTCTAACATTTGCAACTTAGCTTCAAGAATGAAACAGAAGAACCTTTCCAACAGTCAAGGTCTAAGCTTATAAACCTGGTTTGTTTTTTGCCCTTCTCTGTATGCTTTTATTTGCTTGTTTGTCTGTCTAGCTTCAGGCCACAATAAAAATTTATCATAGCATATGCAATTAACTTGGAACAAATACCTGTTTAAGCCCCAACTCTTTTCCTTGAAAAGCATGGCACACAGTGCCATTGTGCCGGTTGCTAATTACTGAGCTGCTTTCATTTCCCCAGACTTACACCTGACTAATTAAACTTCGCTTTTCCACCGGATAATGAAACCACAGTCTCCCCTAAGCAGGTGGTCATAAAGCAGATTGGCTACCAATGCCGCCCCCACTAACTTCAATTCAGAACGATCCAGTTTCTACCAAGGCTGGAGAAACAAGACTCAAAACACTGTCGTCTCACAATGTATCTTCAGAAATAAGGAGTCATTTCAAAATACTCAAGACTTCTTTGATCAGCTAATGGGTAAATTGCATATGAAATGACTAAGCAGCTCTTTGGAACGTCTTAAAAGCATAAATCTGTGACAGACAATTTTGAAAGGTCTTACAGTGGAAGAATGTGTTGAATTGTTATCATGAGGCAACAATGGGGTCCAATGTGCTAACAACATTCATAAAGTCTTAATTTGAGTCGTTGCATCTGGCAGACAAAAGCATTTTAAAGAAACCTTTCCCGAAGTTCCACAGGTGGGAAGCCACACAACAATGCCACAAAATCTTCCAGCTACTTATATAGCCTTTCCCAATTTACTGTACTCCTAATGTGACATTTGGCCGAGCCACTTGGAAATTCTGGGATCTGTAGTCTCAGCAACATCTGGAAAAGGCTGGGCTAGACTCAGAGACTCATTTTTAGATAGTTTCTCAACTGATTTTGTAATAGCTTTCTGAAATCCTCTTCCACACTTTTATTATAGTGCGGACATCAAAAGGAGAGGCCTCTCAAAACACAGTCCCGTGGCTTGGAGGGAAGTGATGTTTAAAAGTAAATTCTTCCTATGTTCAATTATATGCAGAGTGACTAGATCTCAAAGAACCTGCCAGGATAAATTTATGGAAAAAGAAAGGTTGATCCATCATCAGCTATTTTTACATTAACATGTCTGGGAGTAGAACGGAAGAGAAAAACTAAATTCGGTTTGTTTAACAGATTCTTCCGAGTCTGGGAAAATAAACAGAAATAAAAATAGTTCACCTACTGGATATTAATGCATAAGCCAATTGAGAAGTGCTGGGTTGATTCATGATTTAAAAAATTATTAAAAACACAATGAACAAATAAATAACGAAGTATTCATCTAGGTGAATAAAAGCTGTACTAAAATGGGCAATTTTATACATAGCTAATAGTCGAAATTGCAAAGACCAGCAAGCTCTAGTTATAAAAGTCAAGGAGACAGAAAAAATGGAGCAAAACTTAAATATAAAGAAGACCAGATTAATGAGATGTACAACAACTAGCCTTAGAATTGACAATTGTATTAAAGTGGTAAATATCTTCTGCCTTTTGAGGTCAACCATCAACAGTAGAGTTTCAACAATCAAGAAATACATCTCAAACTAGCACTTGATAGAGCAGTCGTAAGACTTTTGGAAAAGGTACTCAAGGAACTCAAATGCTGAGGTATAGCTACAAAGATCAGAATCATGCAAGCCATGGCATTCCCTAGGACAGAGATGGCGAACCTTTTAGAGACCAAGTGCCCAAAGTGCAACCCAAAGGCCATTTAATTATCGCAAAGTGCCAACACAGCAACGCACACTCACCCGTGGCCATCGGTGACCCCCAATACATGAGCTCGCCACGGGTCTTCCAACTTCTGTGGCCCACTGCGAGCTATGATCACCTTCAAACTAGCTCCTCTGCTCTTTCACCTTCGCCACAGACTCCACAGCACATTTGAACCACCTGCCTTACCCCAGACAGGGGAGGGAGGAAGCGCTCCCATTGATCTGCTGGGCAGAGGGACAAATGATGTCAGAAATGTCCTCAGGCGCACGTAGAGAAGAGAAGGGGAGCCCCGCATCCCTCTGGTTTTCTAGTAAAGAAATCTGTGCTGGGCAACAGTGTGTGTGCCCACAGAGAGGGGTCTGAGTGCCGCCTCTGGCACCCGTGCCATAGGTTCGCCACCACTGCCCTAGGACAAGAGTCCCCAACCCCCCGGTCTGTGAACCAGTACCAGTCCGTGGCATGCCAGCAACTGGGCCGTGCAAACAAGCCAAGCCCCATTGGCGGGATGCAGGCAGCATGCAAAACCACGTTCCCTTCGGTCCGTGGAAAAACCTTTCTCCGTGGAACTGGTCCCTGGTGCCCAAAAGGTTGGGGGCCACTGCCCTAGGACACTCTATGGAAGTGAAAGTTGGACTTTGAACAAGCAAGAGACGACAAGTGGTATCACTTTTGATCATTTGTGTTGGACAAAACTCCTGAGACTACATTAGACATCCAAGAAAACAAACAATGGATCAAATGAGAGTTCTCACTGAAGGCACCAGTGACCAGGCTGAATTTTTCCTACTTTGGACACATTATGCAAAGACTCAGCTTTCTGGAGGAGGCTCTAATACTGAAAAAAATGGAAGAAAAGAGAAGAGGACAACCAGCAGCAAGGTAGAAGAGACGCCATTACAATAGCGATGAGTGCACCTTTGGAAGACCCAGAAGACCAGGTTAGGGACTGACTGCCATGGAGAAAATCTACCTATGTGGTCTCTTAAGCATTGGCAACCAAGCAGTCAAAATTGAGGAAGCTCTAATAAAGTCGAGAGGTGTCTTATTTTTGAGCGGGCTGGCATAGTTGCATTCTAAGCCATTTGATTAGCTTCAGAATTTACCGGTGAACCAAATTTATATAACATTTGCATTGTATTTGTCTAACTCAAAATTAATGTATATTCCTTTGGGGGGGGAAAGGGAAAATTCTATACGCTCAAATTATAGTCCTAGGCACATTTATTCTAGAGTAAACACCATCAGACTGCGAGGCACGACGCTTTCGCTGGAGAAAATCCTAATCCAAGCAATTTGGTTAACACTCGGCAGCTCTAATCAGTTTAGAGGATAATTAAAGGATGCTAAATAACAAATCTGGGCAATATTATGCCCATAAAAGCAGAGCTTCAGCTTTCTGGTTTATCAAGAAACAACTCCGTACATTACTGGCTCTTGCTTATAAATAAACATCAGCAGGGCTGATTGCAATCCGAAGGATATGTTTCCCAGTGTAAGATTCAGTGATGCTTACTCCACAAAGCAATTAGGCAACTGAAAAACAAAATTCCTAATTTCAGTGAAACCCAAATAACAGAGACTGATGCTACAACCCGGTGCGGTGCCGTAGGCAAGAGGGTGTGTGGTGTTTATAATAGTATCTACATCACAGTCCTAAAGGGGAATGAAAGATCATCCTTCTGTGGTTGACAGTTTCTTTGCTGTAGGCAAGGACAGGATGGAAGACAACAGCCACTGCAAAGATCCGGTGGGGAAAGGGGTTGTTGGAGATGTTGAGTTTACTAACTCCTTACCTACTGTTCAATTCTTTAAAAAATACTAATAATTCACACATTCTCTAATTTTACACAATTCTGATGGGCTGCACTACACATTCCACCAAGCAACCCATGCATGTGTGGATCACTGATAAGTCATTTTTCTAGCTTGGATCTTCAAGGATACAAATAAACTATTTTATATATCATCTCACTTCATCTATTGTAGCACAGGGAGTCCTCTACTTACGATCACAACCGACTCCAAAAACGTCTATGGCTAAGGGAGACCATCGTTAAGTGAGTTATGCCCACTTTATAGCCTTTCTCGCCACACCTGTTAAGTTGTTATGTTAGTAACATGGCTGAGTGAATCTGCCTTTGATGTTGACTCTGGTTGTCAGAAGGTCGCCAAAGGGGATCTCAGGAACCTGGGATCCTGCAACCGTCATAACTATGAGTCCGTTGCCAAGCATCTGAATCCTGATCATGTGACCATGGGGATGCTACAGGGGTCATAAGTGTGAAAAATGGTCATGTTGCTGTTTTCAGTGCCATTGTAGCAATACCAATACCAATACCAATAGCACTTAGACCTCTATACCGTTTCGAGGTATAAGTGCTTTAAGCCCTCTCTAAGCAGTTTGCAGAGTCAGCCCCCAACAATCTGAGTCCTCATTTTACTGATCTCGGCAGGATGGAAGATGGGAGCAATATGCTGAGGCTGTAAAAACTGTAAAGCATCTTGAAGCGATATATAAGTGCCATTACTATTGCTATTTCCCCTAGAAACCAGAAGTCTGTGAGTTCTAGTCCTGCCTTAGACATGAAGACAACTGGGTGACTTTGAACCGGTCACTCACTCTCAGCCCTAGAAAGGAGGCAATGAATGACAAGCCACTTCTGAAAACTTTGCGCAGAAAACTGCAGGGACTATCTCAAGGGAACATGTGGACTGGACATATTGATTAGTAAAAGATATATTCTAAATAAACAGACTTTATCCAGAATTCTGGTACAGAGTGGCTAATTACCTAGTCACATCTTGCGTACTGCATAGAAAAGCTTTTTTAGTTTCCTATCTATCTCCTATCTTAGGCAGACAATTCAGATTTCTAGTTAAGAGGAAAGAATAACAGTAAAGCCAAGAATACAGTTAGAAGAATAAATAATTTTTATCTTTTTGTCTGCCGGTCTGTCTTGACAAGCTAATTAAAATGTAACATTTGTGCTACAGGTAGTCCTTGGGTTATGACCACAATTGGAATTGGAATCTCAGTCATTGAATGAAGCAGTTGTTAAAATGTAATGTGATTGCTTTGTTCAGTGACCACCATTCCAGAAGTTCTTGCTTCATTGTTAAGGGGGCTTGTAGGATGTTAAGCAGACATAGACTGAGGTAAGAACAAATCAAGGATTCTCATCTCTCCAGGAAAGAGACACTAGTATGGAACCTGCACTGGACCTCCTAGGGCTTCTGCCAATCACCTGAGGCATCCAGTGCTCCATGCTGTACCTCATTGCTTCTCAACTCAGGAGCTGAAAATCCCACCTACTGGAATCCAAGTAGACACAAAGCTGGAATTCTTCAGAAGGAAGCTCTTTAAGCCAGCACAGAAACAAGTGAGACAAGTCCTCTTGGCAGGCGGTAGCAGGTTGTAGCCTTTCCTGCTGGCTTCCCTATTGAATTTCTGGGGAAACCAGTGTAGATCTATCATGGGGCACTTGGAAACTGGCTATAAGTATGAGCATATTTCCAAGCACTCAGATTGCAGTCATGTGACTGCAGGAAATATGTGTGCTGATTCATTTTTCATCATCTCCATCTTTTACATTTCTTTTAATGTGTTGTATATTAAAGTGTTGTAACTGTTTTTTCTATGGCTGTGCACCGCCCTATGTCCCTTCGGGGAGAAGGGCGGTATAAAAATGTAAATAAACTAAACTAAACTAAACTTTGGAATTATGGCACTGCAAAAAACAAGTCTGTCACCTTAAGTGTCATTATGCAGTAATCTACTTAATTATTTATTTCTCCTTTCCAAAGGGGGTGCAATTTGGAGTTAAATTTTCCTATTTTAGCAGAATAGAGTTCAAATGCAAGAAAAAAAATGATCATAATTAAGCTCAGAATTGTGATATATTAGAATCTTGAAGACCTCAATTAAAATAGCCAAATCTATTAAAAATGGGACCTTCTGTTATGCAATAATTGTACGGTTATGCAGGCTGATCTTTTTGATGATCTACTAAATTTATTTAGTAAAGTTTACAAAATTATATGCAAAGCTATAGTATTTCTGAAACCAATTTGTGACATTATAAATCTAGTATTTGCTTTTGAAACTCAGGTCTTATATTTGTAAAAATATGTTTTTCAGGGTAATCTATTTGACTCTACAATAGCTGATGAAGCAACCTGGACACTAGGTAAGATCTGTGCTTCAGAGACATTTACATAACAAGTTAGTTTCATTCTACTAGCTTGGATTTTAAATTATTTTTAAAAAAATCACATGGAATATATTATTGTGTAAGGACATGAGAGATGTGATTTTGGCTACCATTTTTCCTTTTTATCAAAATCACAAATCTGTGTCTCATGTATTTTGGCCATAACATTTGAGGAAATTCACTAGAGAAAGCAATTATGCTTGGAACAATTAGCTGTAAAAAGAAAGAAAGCTGCCAAAGAACACAGTGGCTATATACCATCAAAGCTGACACAAACCTGAACATAGAAAATCTAAAAGAAGTGGTGCAGGATCAGAAGATGTGAAGAAATCTGGCCCATAGACTGGCCAAGAGTCAGATACAACTGACAGAATATTATCATCGTTTTCCCTTTCCTTAGACTTTAAAATAAAAGGAAAGCTGCTTAACACTGAGAGACATGCATAGATTACCATTCTCATATTCTGCTTTGTTACTAGAAGTGGAGGGGAAAGTGAGTTCCATGGAAATACTTCGGTTATCTTGATTTAAGATATATTCAGATTTTTTCTAATTTGATGGACCATTGAAGAAAAAGAGGTGTGGAGATGTTACAAGACAGCACTAATCTTTCTAAAGTCTTAAAAGGTTTATTGTAATGCCAGTAAATTTATAAATGGAAGAGAAAGAGAAATAGAGAAGATTTGTACTCATGATGTTCATGTATTATACAAAAATCCACAGAATACAGTGATTAATATTTTATTACATATAGTATATGAAAAAACCAGTCTTTTATGGACCTCCTATACTTAGAAAAGTTTGAAGGTTACTCAAATGTTGCATTTCATTCAGAACATGGGAGAATGGCAACGTTCTTCCCCATGTTGCACTGACCATCATGAAAATTCCTGAAACTTCTTGCTGAAAAATCTGAAATTTTGCTTAGTTGGTACAAGTATCCATTCTTTTTTTAGCTGTTTAGCCATTAAGTCAATGTGAAATTGTACCAATGATATATGTGCTAAAGTTCAAAATATGAGCATTTATTATGATTTAATGACATCAAATCAGTGCTAATCTTAGGGACCCTGTAGATAGATTTTCACCAGGATAATTTCTCCTCAACCTTGTCTTTTAACAGTGTACTCTTTGTTCTGTAATTGAGTCTATCCACCTAATCATTCTCTTCTTTTAAATAATTGTTCCAAAGATAAGTGTGAATAAATCCAGTGGGGTTTTTTTGTTTGTTTGAAAAGAGGATCAGAAATTGATACGAATCACCTTGACAAAAACCAAGCGTGATGCTGGAAACTGTTGGAGGTCTCTGCTGGAGAATGAGTATGCTGCTGATCCCTGGGTTCAAGACCAAATGCAAAGGAAGCTTACATTAGAAAGGTTCCAGAGAGAGGCAAGTCAATAGATATTACACATATTATAAAACAATTGTTGCCCAGTGGTTAGAATGCAGTATTGCAGGCAAACTTTGCTCAGCCAGGAGTTTGATCAAGTTTGACTCAGCTTTATATTCTTCTGAGGTTGGTAAAATGAGGAACCAGATTATTGGGGGGGGGGAGCAATATGCTGACATTTGTAAATCACTCAGAGTGCTACAAAGGACTATGCAGCAGTATATAAGTCTAAGTGCTATTGCTAAGTGCTATGTTCATTTAAAATAGGGCTCCCCAATCCCCAGTCCATGGACCAGCATCAGTCCGTGGCATGCCAGCAACAGGGCCATGCAAAGAAGCCAAGCTCCATTGGCCGGATGCAGACAACATGCAAAACCACACCCCCTCCAGTCCACGTAAAAACCTTTCTCCATGGAACTGGTCCCTGGTGCCCAAAAGGTTGGGGGGCACTGATTTAAAACACTTTCATAGACAAAGCTTTATAAACCAATCAAAAATTAATTTGAATATGTCATATTTGCCGACCATCTATATCAAGAAATAATTATCATATATGTCATATATTATTAGAAGTCTTCTATTAATTATCCAGGATCAAGACTCATGGAATGTACTTTAAATACATTCTGAAATTTAATTTGGCTTTCAAATGTGTTATATCAATGTTGCTAGAGCACAGCTGGTTGTTTTTACATTTAACTTTAAAAGAAAAACGAGCAGAAGATGGAAGAAATAAAAGAGGCATTTGAGTAGGTGCAGGTAATAAATATTATGAAATAAATATTTATATAAAGACAATTTAAAGTTATTTGTGTTTTTCAGATGCTAATACAGTAAATGGAAAATGTTAAGAGTACATAACAGAATTTGGTGTAGTTTTAGTTTAAAATATATCCCATTAGGCGTATTCAGCAAGAGTATAAATAAAATGCTATGCCTTCTCTTGCAGAACCCTGGATTTGACTTCAGTGGAGCAGAAATTTCTGGAAATTATACCAAAGGAGGACCAGACTTTTCCAGTCTTGAAAGATAGTCTTAAATGATATTTCAGCTATAATTCCTCCAGTTGCTACAAAATGACAAAGCGTTAAGCTTCAGAATAGCTTACTGTTTTTCAGGACAGCTTTAAACCACAAAATATTACAGAATTGCACTAACAGTAAATAAAAATGAATATTTCATACATTCTCAGATCAATATTATTTGTATAATGACACTGTTGTGTAAAGTTAACAGCATAGTTTTAGTTGCTACACTTTAAATTGTTTACTGATATGCCAGTAATTGTTTTTTAAGTCTGTGATCTGACTTATTCTTTGGCAAAAAGGATGAGTAAAAAATAGTGCTACCTAAATGCTCTGGTTTTCTTCAGTTGCAATAACTAAAATAAACTTTTGTAATATGGAAATGTGTTTTTAAATGCATTGTTGTGTGATATAACAGTACATTTTGAAGGCAAATTATTAAAACCAAATTTACCATCCTGAAAAAGTTGTGTTAAGCCAACTCCCACACTATTTCTCATAAAAGAGCCATTAAAACTAGCAATGTTAAAATGTGGTATAATTAATTTCTTCCATAATTTTGTGCCAAACCGTACTGTCAGTCAAACCACAATATGCAATGTGCATCCAATTAGCATTCATAAATTTATCCCTGACATTCTTTGTAAGAATAGGAGTTCCAGTGTGTACATTCTCTTAATGAAATTCAAACAACCGTTTTAGCTGCTTTATATAGCAATTTCATGCCAAGGGAGATTTTTGACTCTTGTTGTTTTGACTATGGCCCTCTTTGTGTTATATATAAAATTGACTAGAACACTTGATAGAATAAAGTATATGTAACTTTTCATGTGACATGCAATAGTTCTAATTACTCTGTTACTGATATTTTTCTGCAGCCTAAGGTGTAATTTATAGGGAAGCATATAGGGCTTTTGTTTAAAAGATCTGGGTTGTTTCCAGGGTTGCTCCTATCCTGGGCTAACAAAATATCTCGCTTTTGCATCCCAGATTGGCTCCAGCATGTTAGGGTATACAGAACTAGGGACAGGAGGAAACAAGGAGGTGAATTCTCATTGAAGGATTGAAAATACTCTTGGACAACATGGGATTTATATTTTATTTAAAGAAAGTACATCATATGTAATTAAAAAATCTAATAGTTGTACCACACTTTGCTTTATGCTTGTATACATCTACTCATCCAATTAACAGAATGAATGAGAGTTAATTGTAGTCTGATTCACTCCCTAACCAAGTGTGCTCTATCTATAATTTTTGTATCTTTATGCCTAGACATCTTTAGTAATCTATAGTTAAGTGAAGTAGTAATTTTCATGTTTAAAAAAGATTTAAACTACCTCACAGTTTGTTGTATAGTATGTTTTAATTGTACATTGCCAAGGAATGCTAAGTGTTTTGTCTTCCAAGAATTCAAGGCTGTGGTCTCAGCTATTAAGTTGCCACAAGCAGAACATGTATTGTTTATACAAACTGAGGAAATTGAATCAATAAAATTGATTTTGTATGCCTAAGGCAGGCTTGAAATACTAAGTGTGTGTGTGTGGGGGGGGGAATGTGCATTAGGCCCAAGAAACATTCTAACAAATAATTGTCAGTAGTATTTATCCGAGGAAGTTTTAATGATCTTCAAACCATAAAGAAAAGTATTAAGATTTGGAATGATGTTTTCAATTCCTAGATGAATATTGTTGAAAATCTGTGAAAAATCTCAAAACATACAGCCAATGGAGACCAAATATTGTTGAGCTAAAAGATATAAAGGAGTGTGAGAAAAATTTCACAAGAGATTCTTAGCTGGATACAGAAAACCTAAAAGCAAGCTGTCTGCCTATTAAACTTGCATGCCATCTGACTCTCCAATGGCTGACCATTGAGAGTCCAAAGTCTAAGTATCCAAACCTTTGCACTTGCCTTGTTTTGCAGATTTTTTTTTTTTGAATTTCTAAACCAGGATCCCCAACTTGTGGGCCATGAGGTTCCAACTGGACACATTTCATTTGCATGAGTGGTGTGCATGTTGTGCGCCATGCCTGCCGCCTGCTCAGGGAACCATCTCTCTTCCCCTCCCTTCAGTCTGCAAAACTGAAAACATTGGTAAACTGCTCTAAACAATTGTGATAAGTGTGCATTCAAATTAGCAGGAAAAATATTCACTTCATTGAAATGTACTATCTGGAAAGGGGAGCTTAAACCCTTAAATGCAGTTGTGATTTTACCATTCTCTACAGGTAGGGTTCCTAATTAGTGCTGTTAACTAAATGCATTCAATCTAGGCTAGTATCATCTGAGGATTTCCAAAGATATTTTATTATTATTAACCATATTGCTTAAGATAACTGGGAGCTGAAATTCAAAACATCTAACTACCCTTGGGAGTGGTTAGAATGCAGTATTGCAGGCTAACTCTGCCTTCAACCTATAGTTCTATTCTGATAAGTTCAAGGATGACTCAGCCTTCCATCCATCTGACGTCAGTAAAATGAGGACTTTTGAAGGCAATATGTTGACATTTGTAAACTGCTCAGAGTGCACTGTAAAGCACTATGGAACGGTATATAGGCCTGAATGCTATTTCTATTGCTGTCCATAATCTAGGAACAGAGTATCTGACTGAATTAACACAACACCCATTTCCAAATCCAGGTTAGCTTATCTATTTTATAAACAACAAGGTAAGTTCTCAGAAGCCCATCTGTGGTATAATCAACTCTTATCAAGCTGCTGTAAATTATTTTTCTGAAAAACAAAATTTTCTTTGCAATAGCTGGGAAAGTATCAAGGGTGGGTCACACTGATTACCAGCATAGTGTGTTCCTGGTATGTGTCTGACCAAGCATAGTCAAGTCTTGTTAACAAAGCCATATATATCTCAACATATAACCTTCTTTAGAGCAGAGTTCTTCAGCCTACGGTCCAGGGACCCCTTGGAGTCTGTGACAAGTTGCCAGGGGGGTCTGCAGGCAGGTCAAGAAAAATCTGGAAAAAGTAATTTACATTAATTGTCAATGATTAATTGAACTTGTGGGAATGGGGTCTGCCATGTAGCAATGACATGTTTTGGGGTCTGCAGCTTGAAAAATGTTGAAAACCTCTGCTTTTTAGAGCACAGTAAATATCAACGCATTTTGGATAAGATTTTTCTTTAAGAAAGTTACTTTTACAATCCAAAGCCATAAAATTAATTCATGCAAATTCCATTTCAATGTGTTTTATTGAAAGGCACTCTTGCTGGTTATAGGCATTTGATAGCAGGTTTATTTTTTCTTGGCACATAAAACATCTTAAATATTGTTCAGTTTCTTCTGAACAATCTTCAAATATTAAAGGCATATTAGATACAATTATTCAATTTAATAACATCCATAAAAATAAGTCTGAGACTTATTCTTCAGTTTGTACTGAAGAATAGCTTGCAATGAGGTAGAAGTAAATAGTTTGTCCAAATGCTGGGTTAAATGAAAAACAAGTCTTCAGATTTCTATAACTCTAATTCTCCTAAATGTGTTGCTTTGATTCTAAATACAGCTTTAAAGTCAGCTTTAAGTGAGCCATTAAGTCAATGTGAAATTGCACCAACGCTATATGTGCTAAAATTAAAAAAGTGAGAATTGCTGCATTATGTTTCTAGTTTTTCTTATGGCAATTTAAACACAACCAGTAAAATGCCCATACAATAACTTAGATAGAATACTAATTTAAACACAATACCACTAGAAACAGATATTGGGAGAAGTGATTTAAAAAGAACCACAGTGAAAAAGCTATTGAACATGTCGGTTAATTTAATAGATCACTGCTGGGTAGCAACTGTTGCTTCCTTATACTATTAACATTCAAGAAATCACAACTGCACAGCTTGTGCTGGTTTAACCACCTCAATTATCTATTGAAATCAACTGATAATAGTAGTTTAATCCTCCCTGGCTTTTATTAGCATCAGCTCCAAGAGTTCTTCCTGGTAGAATCCATTCCAACTTTAGGCTGAACAATACAGTACACATTAAGGTGGAACACATTCTCAAGTTGAAAAGATAATTCAAACTGCTTAAAGTAGCATAACACTAAATTCTATGATTTGCAATACATTTAACACAATGTTTTACTAAAAGCTTGATACTAATCCAAAGCCACAGATGTATTCCCCTGAATATATAATATAAACGACAACTTTTTGTGCTTCTAATAGCAAAGTAAAAAAAATTGAATTCAAACCAGGTAAAATTAGTTAGCGTCAGTTTGCAGTGAAATACAGAGGTCTCAAATCATGCCTAATTTGTCTCACTAGTTTTGGTACATGCAAGCAGAACTAAAGATTGAGGTGAAACATTATGGGCGAAATCTAAAATGTTAATTCTATTTTTAGACATTGCCCACATTCTCAGCTGGTGCCTGACTTGCATTCTTCAAACAGCTTTAATTTCCACAGTGAATATTATGTACTTTCTAACTTCTTTCAAATATACTTTGCTAGAATCTGAACTGTAATACTTGTTAAAAATGTATTCTTTGTTAACACACCATAAATACAGACTGATAAATTTGGTTCTTTCAGTATGATCCAGGACCAACATAGCTTTAATGCAGTTCCAAACCTCTAATGTGAATCATGGTTTAAAGGGATTGTCTAGTTTTAGATTAATTTGGAATTTTAAGTTAGTTCCTCAACTATTATTACCATTACCATGAATCAGAGGTAGCAACTTTCTTTTCCTTAGTAATGTTCCTACTCTCACTATAATCTATATGCATATCTATTTTACTAATTTAGTGAGTTGTTTATTTTCAACCTCCATTTCTTTCAAAAGTGTAGGATACAGAACTATTAAGGATCAAGCTCTACGATGAATCACGTTTTTACATTTCCAGAGGGCAGATCAAAACAAAAGCAGCTGACTTGTTTGTATTTTAGACCCAAGTATTGTTTTATATATATAAAAAGTCTTTAGTTGTATTAAGAACCTTGAGAAGATTAAGAGTCTTGTGGCAATATGCTCTATTCTTGTATAGTTCAGAGGCAAAAAATATGGTTGCAGTTTAATGTTCATGAAATCAGACTTTCCATAGGTCAGAAGAATCAAACCATTTATGTTTCAGCACAGGAAAGTTTATATCCTTGTTGAGCGAACATATGTTGCCAGACAATGTTCCATCCATCCAATGCCCCTAATTCAAAGGAAGTTTGAAAATTATTATTGTAACATAAAATACACTTATGCAAAAGTGGGCTGAATTAGCATTGTTTATAAGTAGTATGTTCTAAAAGGACAAACAGGTTTTTTTAAAAAAGATTTTCATTTTCCAATATTCCATTTTTATGCTATTAAACAAACTGTATTTATATTACAGTTGGCCTCGACTAACAACAGTTCATTTAGTGACCATAGTTACAACAGCACTGAAAAAACCGACTTATGCCTTTCACATTTACAAATATCATCCTCATGGTCACATGATCAAAATTGAGATGCTTGGGAACTGACTCATATTTATGATGGTTGAATGGAAGTTTATAAAATGGGGCAAAATTCACTTAACAACTTTCTCACTTAGCAACAGAAATTTTGGGTTCAGTTGTGGTCATAAGTCAAGGACTACCTGTACTGTAATCTTTGCTGAGTGCACTGTCATGGACAGCCAGAACCCTATCAATAGGACATTACTAGAATGAAAGTTTAAACTATCTGAAAGATTCGTGGTTTTGCAAAGATGAACTCTCTATTCTCCCATTAATAAATGTCTTTAAGTATTTTCATTTTCTGAGCACAACTGGAAATCAACAAATTGTTGCTAAGCAACTCAGTCTTAAAATGAAACATCACAACCCACTTGCAAAATTTGTTTCAACTATGAGTTGTTAAGCAAGAGATCATATGACCAGACTTGCAGCTTCCAGCCAGCTTCTCCATTGACTTTGCTTATTAGAGACTGGCTGTGAAGGTCAGAAATGGCAATTACATGACTGTGACCATTGTAAATGTGTGCCAGTGCTAAGAACCTGAATCACAAGCACATAGCCATTGGAATGCTGTGATGACACAAGTTCAAAGATTGGTCCTTAAAGCTATTTTTTCAGTGCCAGTCACTAAAAAAAAGCAGTCAATAAGGGAGGACTCTATGAGCAAAAGTTCATTTACATTAATGCAAACAATAAGAAAACCCAACCCAACCCAACTCAAACATAGCTCTTACTGTTTAGGGCTTTACGTCTTGACTATTACATGCCCATCTACTATGAACAGCTTTTTGTGCCATTTTAAACTGGAGAATGCAGGCAAATATATTAGCAACAAAGGTTGGTATAGGTAATCTTCACAAGTGAAATTGGAATTGGCATCTATTTTCAGCACCTTTGTATGTTTGAACAGTCACTAAACAGGTCAGTCAGTCAGTCAGTCCTATCTGTAGAATTTATTTATTTATTAGTTCGATCTTTATACAGCCCTTCTCCCATAATGAAGCACATTAGGAAATTTGAAAGTATGGAACTGACATTTGATTTCAATAGTTCTTCAACATATTTTCTTAGAGATTAGTTTTTCTGAAGAGATATTTTTTCGTGCAAAGTTATATCTTCCAGAGTCCTAAAAAAGATTGCTGCAACTTTTACACTATTTTTAAGTAAAGTTAAAAATTCCACCATTTTATTTTTTGCTATAGCTTATGAAAAAGTCCAAAACACTTTTAGAAAATTTACCTTTTAGGGTCCAGTTTCTGGAATTGTGGGAAGATGGGCAATTCTGTAATAACTGTGTTTCAGTTGCCGGGCTGTACGACCAGACACAATCCATTTTAGCTTTTGTCCACTTGGCTTGGAACATTTGCTTGAGGAATATTCTGAAAGGCACTTTGATACAAGTTCTTTCCAAAAGGAAAATTCTCTACTATTTATCTAAAGAAAAAAAAGGGAAATTAAAAACCAATCAGTTTCACTCAAGTGCAACTAATGCATGTCAATGATGATATGGTAACCCATAAAAACTGACACTTTCATTTATCATGTGAATTTAAAAATATTTAATACTTCATTTTAGTTTATTTAAGAAGATTTTAGATCATCAAGACATTTTTACTACAAAACTCTGGACATATAAATATGAGGTTAAAAACTGATTTATTACAAGAAAATACACCAAAATGCAAGCAGGTTTGCAAGGAATTATTAGTACCCGTCATAAAAATTATATGTAAGCTGTTTTAGGTAAATAATTAAAAAAAGAATTCTAGAATGAAGATTCACCAGAGATAAATGTTATGAAGGATAATAAAATACACAGCACTGTCTTATCCAGCATATATGTAATATATGTAACAGAAAGCAGTATATTGTCAAATAAATTTCTCAAAAATAAGTCTTGAGTGTTAAGTTACTGATTTGCAATGAAATAGTTATACATCAAAGAAAAAAATAGGAGTTAAAATTTATGTATCAATATATTCACACACACACACAAAATTAATTCATTCACAAATATATTCCATAAAATGAAACTGAAAAGGTTCTCTTTCATACCCTTAAAGTGAGACGTGCACTTCCAAAAGATGTAAAGATTTAAGTAAAGTCTTAAGTAGGAATGATATCATTTAAATAGCTTCAATCCAAATTAACAATTTAAAAGTCATAACTATTTTGAATTATGCCTAGAAACATGAATTCCCAGTATGATTCCTACAATTAAACCTATTCAATTCTTTCATTGCAGCAATCTAAACTTTTCAAACACTTTGAGAAGAGAGAAATAAATGACCAGCTTATGACCAGTTTTAATACTTAAAATGTTCTACATTTACTCTTTAGGAAACATAGGTCCTCTTGGGTTATCAAAAACGTGACATTTTTGATATTAGCATTTAAGACTTCAATCTTAAAAAGTTTCTTATAATATAAAACAATGAACGTACCCAGGTGGATCAAATAAAGTAAAATCCCTGAACATATTCACAAGGTAATATAATGTGATCTAGAAAATGAGGTTTGTTTATTGTGCGTTATATTGGACCACATCATGAGGCTAATTCAACAAATCATGGCTAATCTATAAATTAGTCTATGAACCTCGCCATACCTTCACAAAAACGTTTCTAAACTTGTAAACTGTAAAAGTTTTCATTCACAACATTCATACCCAGCTGGTTCATCAAAAATGTCCAAATATCAGCACCCTTAATCCAGAACTATATCCTGTTTCCTAGTGTCAGGTTTGCCCTTTAACTGCCATTCTGCTGAGCAAATAAAGATGCACTAAGGGAATATATTGGCTGGAACTCTAGACAGCTATTCCATTCAATAAATAATTATACAAAGAGATCTGCTGAACTGCCTAATTTGCTGGGGCAAGAGTTATGCCACACAAGTTATTTTAATGTTTGCAAAATAACCACTGTTATCAAAGGACTGAAACTGTGACTCCAAACATATTACTTGTGATACCTTCAAAAAATATGTTTCCCAAAACGGTCAGCAAGAATTCTCCTGAAAACTATTCTGTTTCTCTTACCACCTACATAGATATTTCCATCTTCTGTTAATCTAACTAAACCAAAAATTTTAGATGAAAATTTAAATCCTTGGATGATACCTAAGTCAGTCATCATATTTTTAAGTTAACAAAGTTAATTCAAAGTTAGTGAAAATATCGAAGAGATATTTTGATTATGGCCTACCTTGGAATGTACTCGGAGATGTTGTATTATTTCAATCAATTCTGGAACTTTCTCCTCTTCAGCTTCTACAGCCATTATTGAAAGTGCCAACACTGAAGGCTAGGGGAAATAAAATAATTAAGATCAATCAATTATGTTAAACTTTTACAAAACTGCTGCATTGATCACTAATTGATCATAGTCCATACCTTTGCTTTTGAAAGAATAATTCTGCAGTGGCAAGCCTTTAGTTGAGCTTCCAGTCTCTCTATTTTAAGATTATTGTTCCTGTATAAAACAAGGCTTAATTTGTTTATTTTCAATATTTTATATAAGGATCACCACAAAATAAAATATGACATGAATAGTTAGAAGATATGAAAAACTTAAATTCAAAATTGAGCTTAAATAAAAAACACATTACCTAATATTTGCTAACATAGTTCTAAATTCTCAAATTATAACATTTGTTTCACTCATGGCACATTTAAAAACAGTAATTAGCTTGGGGCCTAGAGTAGGTTCAACTAAGGAAGAGTATTTTGGTAGATAAGTCAGAAACTCTTGCTCAGAAAGCTGCTTTGAGTGAGGAGTGAGTAAAAAATAGCAAAATTGATTACAGATTGCCTTATATTTTCTGTTTTTATTTGGTTCCTCCATGCAGTTCTGGTTCTATGATCAAAGCCACATAAGTACATAAGCAGGATTTAGGTATTTCAGGTTATTAAAGAAAGTTATAACTCTGTTGCATTTATCTGTGTGCAGATGAGCTACAATTTGTATGAGATATTTTTCTAGAAACCTCAAAGGCCCTTAATAAAAAGTTACTACTTGAGGGACAAGGGGATGTAATTTCACCCCATAAGCACTGCTGTAATATTACTATGATGGCATGACAATGACAGTACTGATTTTACACAAAAGTAGTAAGTGGTACTTATTCAACCTTATTTCATATAGCTCAAATCTGATAGGACTGTAATAACACTTCAAACTGCTGTGTGGAATTAATAGAAATGTACATCACAGCCTTGTAAATATTAATAACTCTTAAAATCAGAATGTCTGTTGTAATGCACATATACTGGGCATCATTTAACAGTTTCAACCTCATTATTAAAATTTGAATTGCTAATGCACACCTGGATTATTTTTTAAAGGATTCTTGAATATTTACTACCCTGCTAGCATATATAACATTTATTCTCCATAAATCTCTTTGGTTTAAAGGAATTGACAATTCCAAATTGGTCCATAAAAGACGACTTACCTTCCACAGTTGATGCTGTCACATAGAATTGAGCAATAAAGTTTCAGAAACTGGAAGGCAGTTGTTGCTTTTACTTTTCCATGCAGCTTCTCTAAAAGAATTTCCTCCATTCTCATTAGGTCACTAACAGTAAACCGATACTGACTTATTCGGATTAAGTCCGTAGCTAATGGAATGTTACTCTCTTCTTCCATGACTTTCACAGCTAAGTAAAAGCAACTTAAGCCAACACAGCCTAAGTGTTTTGGCTGCACCTAGAAGAAAACAAGGAGGTACTTTAAGCTGAAGTCTACAGTATACTTGGCTTACATACACACAGCAAAACTACAAAGTAAATACAATGTAGAACTTTTGACCCAAAAATGTTAAGACTGGGCTTACAGCAGCCTCTTCTTACATAAGATAAAAAGCAGTCAATCTTTATCCATTTTCTTCTATGCTATGTTTTAAACTTTTGATATGTTTGTAATCAAGAAAACAGGAATTCCCAGAGTGGGACCACTTTGGTACAATGTAATTAACACAGTTTATTGTTCAGAAAAGTAAGCTTTCATGCCTTGCTGTTCAACATCAACAAAGCACCTATCATTGTATATTATCCCACAAAGCAATTCAGTTTAGTATATAGCCCAGAAAGGCACCCACACATCTAAAATAGCACTTTCTAAAACATTATTAGAGGAATGCATTTGTTTGGAACTTTCCTCATCTTTACTTCATTGAAGAACTCTGAACTTTTAAATATCACATAAATCTTTTAGGTCCCTTTCTCAAAACATGTACAGAAGTTTGAGGCAATATAGTTTGCATAAAGCAACAGAAAGGTCCATTAGACCAATCTTCTGCAATGAACTACAGGTTCCAGGAACCACAGACTCAATGGGAATTATGGGAGTTGCAGTCAAACAATCTAGCATTCACCAAAAGAAAAGGAAACCCGCTGTTAATAAGGCTGGCAAGGAAAGGGTTTAAATAATCATAGTAGGTTCCTTCGTCAGTTCTTATTAAATATCAAGAAAAGTCCAAATGCAATTGGTATATTAATCCATACCAGCTGCTATAGGTTCTGCTGTAAATGCTTCTATGAACTGTTTATCTACTACCGTGTTTCCTCGAAAATAAGACATCCTCTGAAAATAAGACCTACCTACATTTTTGTCTCTCGCTGGAATATAAGGCATCCCCCGAAAATAAGACATCCCCGAAAATATTATTTTCGGGGGATGTCTTACTTTCCGGGAAACACTGTAGATCGCCCACCCC